>LKBB01000154.1:28114-53698 GCA_001513885.1 Thielaviopsis musarum
GGGGGGGGGGGGGGTGTGTCAAACGAGCTGAGCTCAGAGAGGATGCTGCACTGCACTCGCAACGACACATCGTCTTTCCTGGTCTGCTGCGCCCAGAAGAGGAGAGGAACTAAAGCGCTCAGAAGAATCACCGAGCCCTGAGCCCTGAACTACTACTGGCAGGTAGAGTGAGGCTTGTGACAAACAGCCCCAGAAACAGTTCCTGGTCAAACTGGGGCGAAAAGTCCCGAGGCGTATATCAGATAGGCCCCCCAAAAATTCAGCTGCCTCCAGAAACTGAACGGCTGGCTAAATTGGCGAGCAGGATTTTGTTTTCTGTTTATGGGGCAGGACTTTGCAATAAATGTGATTATTGTTGACATCTTCAGGGAAGCTTGTGATTGTGGAACTTGACGCTGATTGGAAAGGAGGAGGGGAGGAGAAAGACAAGAAGAAGTAACAAAGAATAACGTTCCCCAGAAGGCGGGCGACGCCAGTTAGGCACAGTGCAAGCCACTAGACCCGACAGGGGGTGCCACCGTCATTGGGGGTTGAAATGGGGAATTGAGCGGGTTGAGGTAATGGGAGAAGTGGAAGAGTATAGCCGTAGCGAACACAGACAGAGTCGGGATTTACTGGCAACTGTTGGCGCAAAGGCCATAGCAGCAGCAGCAGCAGCAGCAGCAGCAACAGCAGCCCAGCAAGTACTACAGCAAAGCAGCACAAACAAAACGCCGCAGCACAGGCAAAGAGACAAGCAGGCAAAACAAACGACTGCTGTCGATCACACCCGAGCTGGGCGTAAGTCCTACTCTATCTCTATAGAATAGAACCAGGACAGTGGAGAGGACACTAGAGAGCAAGGCAAAACAAAGCAAAACAGGACAGCAGATTCAAATGGATGATGAATGGATACACAGCCTAGACAATTCCGTTGCCGCCTTTTCTGGCAGTTTGCTTCACCGCGCACCGCGTATTTCGTTGGTCCGATCGTGGACGCCAAAAACGAAACAGTTTGCCAGCGGCCAGCCGGTCGGAGACGCCATGCTATGCTATGCAATGCTACACTATGCTGAGCTGTGCTTTGCCCATGCTACTAGAGAGGTTGTCTGTAAAGTGTTCACACTATGCACTGCACTTGTTTGGTGATTGATTGGAACCAGAGGCCGTCGTGTAATCACTTCCAGCCGACGGCATGAGCCTCGGACCAAGTGAAGTGGGCGTTTCTTGGGGGAATCGATGAAAGCAGAAAAGGAAAGAGAAAAAGAAATACGTACCTCGCACGAAAAGGACACCATTGTTGCAAATTGTTGATTGGCGCGGCTTTTGGTGAATGGGATTGGTTCAGCTAGCGAAAGCGAAAATGCAGATGTAGATATAAAGAGTTGCAATGGAAGAAAAAGTTTTTTTTTTTTTTTCTTGGTGGTTTGGGTAGAAAGAAGAGCCTAACAAGCCAGGGGGGGGGGGTGTCGAGAAGTTGACTTTGACAGAAAATAGAAGATGGCGGGAAAATAACAAAATGCGACAACACGTATAGCAAGATATAATGACGGAATGGCACAGGCTATAGGACGGGACGAGCAAAGAAATGTCGTCGGTGACGTCCCAAACAACGGATTGCTGGCACGGGTGGTAGTAGCAGGCTATGATGAACAAAAGCGCAATGACGACAAGCAACTGAACTGGCAATGCAAAAAGTAAGAAATGGAGAGAAATCGATGTAATTGTGTTTTCTTTTCTAAAGGCTCGGTGATGAAAATTTTCACCCGTCGTTCTTTTTTTGGGGGTTTTTTTTTTTGTCCTGTTTCCATTTTTCGGCATTTTCTAAAAAAGCCACACTAGAGAATTAATTGTGGGATTTTATCCTGATTAGGGAACTATTAGAGACCATTGAGCAACAACTAAAAACGCAAGTGCCGCGGGTTACAAGGGTTTTGCACTACAAGCGCTAGTGGCAAATAATACTGGAAAAAGAGAGAAAGATAGCAGTTGACTTGACATCAATCGTCTATCTGTATTACCAGCGGTGGAATTGAAATTACAGCTGTGGCAAATGCCTGTTAACACCTCATAGCGTGAGTAAAGGCCCAAGGCTAATATTTTATGCCAGTTTTCTATGTGATGTGCTGGCTCATGAATGTAACTGGCTATAAATCTACGCCACAGCCTACTCGGGTTTGCTGTCCTCCCCCTCTTTCAGCGTGTATTTAGGGGGGCAGTTGTAATTACATTTCCACATTGCTTAGCGATGTCGATTTTTCCTGCTTGTCACCTACGGCGTGGAACAATATGCTGACATCAAAAAAAAAAATTCTGGCCTCGTTTTCTCTACCTATCGCTTTTCCTTTGACGATCCACTCACGCTTAAGCGGCCGGCTGCAGCTTCTCCAAACGAGTCTTCCGACAAGGCTGTCCCGTGTCCCGACTTTTTTTTTTCTGTACAACCGGTGTGAGTGCGGCAACCCAGGGCTTGTTGATTTATTACATTGATTGGAAAAGAAATATAACTTCATTGTACTCATCTCTCGTCGGTCAATGGCCAACTAATGGCATTTTAAATTACAGACAAAAGCTCCAATGCTATGTATAGAATATGCATGCACTGCATTTATCCTAGGCGCTTTCTCACATTTTCCCAGACTATTTTTACGTTGCAGTGCATCCAACGGACAAGCCGCCGACGTCTGCCACCCGCAATATTCCTTTGTGTGCCTACTACTAATAGAGTGGCCACACCCACACCTTAATGGCCATATCAGACGGCCAGAAATGTGGTCTGTCCACTGAGAAAGAGAACAAGAATACACAAGCAAACAGATGCGAGCTCGCGCAACACAGCAGCGGCAACAGCAAAAGGAAGAGAAATCAGCAGCCAGAAAGGAGCGGCTACCGAAACCGTGCCCACAGACTAGTCCCAAAATTGACCTCTGGGCAAATTCGCACCATCTCCATCACGGGGTCATGTTGGGAAACAAATTCAAATCTAATGGGAGTCTGGCAGATGGACTGACAAGATCACGGATATGCGCTGCTCCCAGTCCACACATAACACTGGCAAACAAGTACAACAGAAGAGAAGAAAAGAATTCTCCAATCTCGTTTATTCCATCCACTTGCGCGTGTGACTCCTTTAAACTTCTTTTCTTTTGCCACACTCGCGAACAACGCACATAGGGGGGCAGTCTCTACTAGTATTTTGTGCTGCAAAATATATTAGGACAGACACCACCATATGCATGCTTGCATGCAACCCAAAAAGCCAATGGATTGTACCGTGTAGTTAACTTGTAAAATACAGATACGAATATGGTGCTGTGTGCTGTGGATTTATAGTGGTCCGTGTTCCGCTAGACCTATTGAGTGCCTGCTGCAACGGGAACCTGTATAGCGGGGCATTTCCTCCAGAAGCTCAAGCTTAAGCCAGCCCAAGAGCTCGGCGTTTGTCTTATTTCGTCATCTGTCTGTTTTTTTTTTTTAACAATAATGATGGTAATAAAAAGAAGAAAAAAAAAGAATAATAAAAAAATAAGAAAAAAAAAGAATTATATTGTTCATTGCAGAAGTTATTTTGCAAGAAACTTTCAAATCTAAGCACTAATAACCAATTCCTCAAGGCCCGGCCTCAAGTGCAAGCCAAGAAGGAAACAAGAAAGAAAGAAAAAAGATGCTCAGTGTGTGAATACAAGTGGGTGTCATGCGGGCGCGCAAAAGCGTGGTTGCAGACGCAAGTTGCAGCTTTTTTTTTTTCAAGATTCCCTCAACTTTTGTTCTTTCGCCGCTGCTTCGCTGTCTTTTTTTTTTTTCCTTTTCTTTTTCTTCTTTTTTTCCTTGCATGCTCAGAGGACGGAACTGCGTCAGGTGGCCTCAACTTGGTTATCGTCAAACCGTAAACCCTAGCGGAGTTTTGACCACCTTGTCAACTGACCTACTTGTTTCTCACAAGTTTTCTCTTCCTTATTGCGGCCTACCTCGTTCGGTCTTACTTTAGTATGCTCTATTGAGCCTCATACCTTTTTTTTTACTCCCTGGCCTTCATTCCGTCAGCCCTCCAAAGACCCCTCTCGTCTGTTCTTTTCTTCCAAGACAACCCTAGAAAAGAAACAAGAACTTCCTTAAGCTCAATGTCTCGTATTAGCCTTTGTCTCTCAGCATCCCGCTCATAGATCGTTACATTTTCACTTTTTTGCGTAATCTTGCGGTGTAGCAAATTGTCTTGTGCCGTTTCCTCTTTTTCCATAAGTTGCTTTCAAACTTGATTTGTTCTTTCTACTTTCCTTGTACAGCGTGAAGTACCACCCACACCTATTCGGAGAAATTCCTATTCCTCCTGCTTCCTTTCGGCCATGAATTTGTTTCTTCCTTTCCTTCCCGCTATAAGTAGGGCAAGTTGGGAGAAATCCACGCCGAACGGTCTTATGATGTGGCTTATTGGTTCTTTGCTATCGGCCAATGTTTGCTCTTTTTTTGCTGCTATAGTATATGAGAATGGTGATAATGCTTGTCAACCGACCGGGCCTCCAAATGGCTTCTCCTTCCCGGCCTGCCATCATCATAACCTTCCGGCTTCATCCCGGCCACCTATTTTTTTTCCTTTAGCATCTTCCGGCCCGACAATCTGTCTGCATACAGCAGTTGTTTCCCGCATCGGTTGGTTTTATCGCAAGCGTTGCGTTTTGAGTTACCTATGAGGCTGGTTTTTTTATTGTCAGCTTTGTTTCCTTTTGGCCCCTTGCTCCTTGTTGTTGATCTTCTACTTTCATCGGCTAGTTATTACGCACGCCATTTCTGCTGCCCTACCCAGGCCCTGGCACCGTTTCTGTAATGCAGCCAAAAGAATCTGTAGCTGCCTGTTTCTGTAGGTAAAGTAGCTTCTCCTCTGGTTCTTGCAAGGTTTCTCCGTACTTTTCCGTTCTGGTATTCCCTGTCCTTTCGTCCTGTCTTGTCTTTGTCTCATGCACTTGGGCCTAAAGGCTAAAAGCCAGTGCAGTTAATTCACTCCTTCATCCGACATCGAACCCTGTCCTGAATTCGCCTATTTCTTTTTCTCTTGTTTAGTTTGAATAAAAACAATAAGCCGGTAATGTCAAAGGAAAAGCCCGGCATTACCAAGAACTGCATTTGTGCTACACGTCGTCCATATCGGGTATAATGAGCAGTCGACTTGTTGATGAGGTTATATTGATTTTCTGCCGTGCCAAAGTATCACATACAGCTCCGCTTTATGCCATGTTACTCGCTCAGTACTATGTACGTTGTACATAAGTAAGCTCTAGTATATAATTTCGTAAATCATACCTCAATTGTTGCCTCGTACTTATAAGGGCCCTTGAAGTGCAGTCCTTTCATATGCGACGATCACGCTTTGGACTTTGCATACGGCGTACAACTGGTCAACCTAGTCACACAGCACGCCGCACATGCCCAGAAAAACAATATTCAGCCGATCATGCGACGTTTTCTAATCCATGCTCCATGTTCAAAATACTCTCTCCCGTCACAAACATGCAAAACTAGAAAGATGCAAAATCTCTCAAGGTCGCATCATTTGTACACTTTCGCTTGCCGGGCCTCCGACATTCGTCTCGCGAGAGTGACAATCCGTGGTCTGGCTCAACAATGCACTCGCTTACACAGAGATGATACAACGAATCATGGAGCCCATGTGTGTGGCTGACACCATTGGGATACGACAATCGGGCTGATAGTACAAAGCTAAAGGCAGGGCAAGACGGCACGCATCAAAATGAATATGCGACGTGATCAACTTAGCACATCAACGTCTTATCTCACCATAATTTTGATTATACTTTGTTTATACTGGCCTCACTTATCTTTTCGGTAAAGTGACTGAGGCCTGATGATTTTCATCTTGCTGATTCCACAACTATTCTGGCCAGGCTACCGGTCAGGAAGCGAGGCCTAAGCTGTCGGCATTTGAGCGTCTCGCCTCATTCCGCCTTGCATTACCTTGATAGCTATGTACACTCTCTCTGGGTCGTTGCAATCACCATGAGAAAAGAGATTTTAGTACCGACCTGCATTTTATATCTGCCCATAATGCGTTTTTTAGTCGCGCTACACAGTAATGTCTGGAACATTCTCCTTCACTCTCCAATGTGTACTTTAGTCAGACTTTCTGTACTTTTTCTCTATACCAGCACACCCCTAGCATCTTCGTTCCTTTACAAAGTATTATATGTTGGGTTGCATAATCAGCTGCTTGACTAAGACTCAGCTTGTCTTGCAGAAAAAATGTCCCAGTGACTAAAGCGCAGTCTATGGCTACTCTTAGCTAGCTTTACCATGAAAAGATTTCATTGCAAGATTTAAATATCTCCTTTTTTTCCAGAAGGTTCGCAAGCAGGACAAAGAAATTCACGCTACCTAATTGTGCATCTGGCCTTACAGTTTCGTGCCCAACTACTGCATAGGGCCGACATGCCGTAAATACATGATTTCTTCTCGGTATCGGGTCAGGCTGCCTTTTATCGATCTCCTATTCCCTTGTGTGTCTTGCGCTGATTTTCTCTCCAGTCGCTACACATCGTGTATGCAGCGGCTCGAAATGGCATTTCTACCGCGTGATGATCATCTCGGATCCATTTTTGCTTATCTGCATTTTCCAGTACATTACGCTTCCGGCTCGCATCATCGCTTCTGGTGTACGTGTACATAAGTACATGTGCCTGTAACTAGAGCTGAAGTCCAATGTGGCTGCATTTACTTGCTTTTTAAACTGGCAACGCCAAACAATCCCTGCTATGAGATGTCGTAGAGGTCCTAGTACGATGACTTTGTCGTTGTTTGCATCCTGAACTGGACTCGAGACGTGGGTGGACACAACAGAATGTGTGTGCGCCGTTTGGCTGATGTAGTGTGGCAACAGCGCGAGGCTTGCAAGTCGCATCTTATCGTGCATCTTCAGACCACACATTGTCCCATCACTCTACTGGCTATGTCATCAGGTGTGGCGTACTTTCCTGGCCGGAACATTATTTCTATATAAATCAGAATTTGGGTGCTCTGTCTGAATGTCTTGTTTTTTTTTTGGTTTAATGGCATTGCATGACATGGCATCATTGGTCGCAAGTTCAGCACGAAGGGCTGGCCAAAAACAAAAAGCACGCCATACCTAGTGATGTAGCTACTTGATGTAGCACAAAGCCAGCACAATAGGTGCATTCTTATCATAGCCTCTGCTGATTCCGCCACAGCTTCAAAGACTTCTGAATGAGTCACATATTCTATGAAAACACTGTCAGCACCACTCCGCATGTTAGCCCCAGCAATATCGTGTTGTCTCGGAACATGTCTTTCGCGTGCTGTCCGCAGTACTACCCAACTTGTTCCTACGTTGGCCAGAATAAAAGCACACAAAGAGTCTAAAAGAAAGGTCCGGGCCGCAGACCGATCATAGCTATTCTTGTCGATATTGTATTGATATTGATATTGATGTATTTAACGTCTGCCTGGGCACTTCTTGGGCGCAAACTATGGAGGTAGCAAAAGATGCGTAGTGAAAAACTCGGCACGAAAACTCTAAAACGTCCTCATTATTTAGACAGAATGATCAAGAAAGACGCTATAAGGTACTATATCCGTGGTAAGAGGGAAGTTGGCTGTTCTTGTGGATCTTTGGCTCTGTGCGACAATGTGTTTTCTGTTCTGGCCACAAACCTCTGTTTTTAGGTTCGCGATGGGTCCAGTTAAGTTGAGCCCAAAGTCGCACAAGTTTGGGTTCCAGGGTTACATACAGCTAGTAGCTTGTGTTATAACCCTATCACTTCACCATCTGTACAACCCACCTTGTTCTCTCTATCAATTACAAAGTTTAAGTTTAACATAAGCAGAATACTAAGTAAATACACAATAGAATAATATACTAGCAGAGGATCGCCAACCTTGCCGTCGGCCCAAGAGTGGATTTCATTGACAGGTCGATTCGCCGTACTTCGTATATTCAAAACAGGCAGCAAGACTTTCAAAGCGGCTCGCCGTGCTCTGCGTCTACTTCTCTCGTCCGATGTGCAGCCAACTAAATTTGGCAGGCCGTCCAAAAGAAGAGAAGATTGTCTTGTTGGAAGGGCTTAGAGTCAAATGCCACTCCAAATATAGGATACCAAATTGTCTCTGGCGCCCTATTCTTTGATGAGCGTTATTTTAGAGGCGAGATGTGCTCGTTTATTATGACAAGTTATTTTTTAATTGGATTGCATTTTACACGTTACTAGCGCCTGTATTTTGCCCGCCAAGCAAGCCAACTCCTTTTGTCGCTAATAATGTAGTGCTAATTCTAGTGCTAATGTAAACAAAGCAAAACGCAACACATGATGTTGTCTCACTAGAACAATAACCTCGGAATGATGTTCTATTAGATAGAGTATCATAAGCTTCTGACATACTCAGTCTAGTACTGTAATACTACTTTTAGTAGTCCTAGTGTTTTATTTCAGCCTACGTCTTTCTCCTTTTACCTTCTTGCTCAACTTCTTGTTCAATAGCTTTGTTAAGAAGGAAGGACGTACTTGGGAAGCGGAATGCCGGCGCGTTAGTATAAGCCCGACTTTGGCTTCCCCTGGTCTGAAGTCAGCCAGCCAGCCAGCCCCCTGGGCTTCCTAGCTATTTGAGCACCTCTTTTTCCCTTCTCTTCATTTTGTTCAGCGTGCGATTTTGGTTCTGTGCCTGGGTTCAGCCTTGACACAGATTATAATGGGGGAATGGGGGCCCATATCACCTACCTTTTTCCTCTCTCTGTACTCCGTATACAGTACAGTGAATTTTCCGTTTTTGCCCCCTTCCTTTAGCGCTTTCTCCTCCATTGGCTATTACTGCGTGCTGCCGTTGGGCAGCGTTTGCTTATTCAACTAGACATTAGAGCGCTTAAGCCATAAAGTGCTCCATGCACAAAACATTTCCCGTTGTTGGAAGTACATGGGGAGAAAACAAATGCGCTTGTCGCTTGAGGTACGTACTTACAAAAGCAAAGGCCACAAAAAAGTAGAGGCCACAAAAAAGCAGAGGCCACAAAAAAGTCAGCGGCAGAAGAGCTTTTGGGGAGGCTGATATGGAGAAGCAGCGGACCCCCCCCCCCTGCTAATCTCTAGGAGTCCCTGGGGACGTTTTCGGTAGGGCGAATCTTCTTTTGTACACAGTGTTCATGTCAATCAATGCACACAGTCCTCAGGGACGCTTTCAAGCATGATTGGAGCAGTGCAGATAGCCAGTAAAGACTGTACATGAACAAATACCGCATAAATGCGACGATAAAAGTTTAGCCTCAAGCAGTAACTTGTCGAGAAGTCCCTGACCTGCCACTGAAATCCTATACACTCTCGATTTTCTTTCGTTCTACCCGTCCCACAACAGAATAACATGGTAAGAGTGAGTCGCAGCAGAGAACTTATGGCCTGTATGTTGCTGCATTCTCACCGGGTTTTTAGAAACTTGAAGGATTCATCGCTTGAGCCTTGGAAAGAGCTTGTCTTTAGGTTTTTGTGCCCTGACCTGACGAGAATGTGGCTGTCAATTGTTGAGTCGTGAGAAAAAGAAAAGACGATAAGAATCGAGTTGAATCAACAAGGCATAGTTAACTCAAGCATTAATTTACCGCCAAAGATAAAAGCCGAGACTTGCAGGTAGAAAAAAGAAAAAGGGCAAACCAGTGGGATAGTAAAATAAGCTGCAAAGTAGACGAAGAAAGCAGAGATCACAAGAGCGCAGGGCAACACAAAACACAAAACATAAAACACAAACACTAATCAATGCCCCAGCCGGCAAAGCAAGATGGCGCAATGGGCCGCGCAGAGCTGTGAGGCAGCAAACAAGACACAGAAACGGGGTTAGGTTAGATCAGGTCAGTATCACCCTTTCAATCACCCTTTCAAGTCACCTTTGAACTCTTGTAATGCGCTAATATTGAAGCTATGGGCTGTGGGCCTGATTGTCGTGGGCTTAGTGTAGATCCTTCTCGTTTCTTATTCTAGGTTTGGCTTTCCTCACTTCCTAGCATGTTTCGTACCTGAAGCTAAGCATCTTCGGCGCTCTTTGTTCGTGGCGGGCCCCCTTTAGAGGGATGAAGGCTACAGCAAAATGGAATTAAGTATATAAGCTGACTTGGTTATATTGGGACTTTTCGCTCTTGTCTTTTTGTTCAATTTCTGCGGGGACAGACAACAAGAATAAAAGGTGACGTCAAGGGCAACCCATAGCTCCCTCTACATTGTTATTCCACGATATCGAGAGTCCTTTCAAGACACTAGTACTATATGCACTACACAAGCATGTTTAGTTCAGGTACGGAGTAGAGCCTCAGTAAGAAGTACCGCATGCCCCCTAGCTCTTAACTACTTCGAAACAAGTGAACAATAATAAAGAATCGCGCACTAAAATCTGCTTGATTGATCGTAGAAGTACAAAACCGTAGCGAGCGACAACGCATATAATTAAACAAGGAAGAGAGTGCATAGATGTTAATATAGTTTTCCGTAGTGGCGGATTTTGAATACACAGCTTTTGGTCTGTCTTGTCGTACCTTCCATGCCCTGTCTTGCGTTCCTCTTAACCTGTGGTTTGGTTTGGTTTGCTTGATTTCTACTGGCTGGTGATTCTCCGAACTTTTCCCACCAAACCTCAACTCAATTGAAACTCCAGCTAGCCTTGCATTTACATTTCAAATTCAGTTGTTCTCCTCCCACATCTGGTGCTGTTGTTCAGTTTTCTTGCCAATCATCACCAATCAAACTGTAATTTTTGTACATAGCAGCGTCTTTTCGGCGATTAATTGATTGATTGCTCGATTGGCATTCTCGATTGGATTATCGAATTCCCAATTATCACCTTCTCTCCAATTTGCCGCTTGTTCCTATCTTGTCACCGCGCTTTGAATTTTCCGGTTGTCTCTTCCTTTATTTTTCTTTTCCGCTGTAAACTTCGAGCTTTGGCCTATTCCGACCTGCAACAAGTCTTTGGTTTTTTTTTTTTTTTTTTTTTTTTTTTTTTTTTTTTTCTTCTTCTTTCTTCCTCTCTTCCTCTTTTTATGCAACCCAACTTTACGCCTCTAGTTGTAACCGCAAAATCAAACCCCTGTTGCTCTCTCACCTCGCCTGCATAGGAAGAAGACCGGGCCCTTTTGATTACCTTTTTTTCGGCCATTCTCATTTTCTTCCTTGTTGCTTGCTCCTTCTTTTTACACTCCTGCTTCCATTATTCTTCCTCTTCTTCTCTTTTTCTTCTTTTTTTTTTCTTTTTCTTTTCTTCGCGCTCACCGCCATCGCCATGTCGTCGTCTTCTACTGTCTCCGACGAAACCGTGTCTTTTGCTCGGTCAGTTGCCAGTTACTTGCGGTTGCCGGCTTTGGCGTCCACGGTATGTTTGTGTGCTTTCTGAAGCCTCCTCCTTTAGTTCTTTTTCCTTGTTATACCTTAAAAAACACAAACACGACCGACCGAAACGATCGAACGACGAACATCATATTACTATACTACACCTAATACCAGTCGCTTCTTTCCGCTTCACTTTGCTTTGCTTTCTCTGCTCTTTCGACCCTTATCCAGTCTGTCCAATCATCTCTTTGCTGTCAGGCTTTTTTTTTTTCTCTTTCTTTTTTATCATTCGCTTGCCATCCTTTCCCAATTATTCCCACTGTGCCATTTAATCTTGGCACAGCGGTGCGTCCCTCGGGTTTCTTATGTCGCCTTCTCTCCTTCAGGAGGTGAAAGTGCGAGCGACGAGGAGGTGTGCTACGAGTCCGGTGGGAAGTGCGACGGGCAGCACGAGTGGCAGTAATAGCGATAGTAGCATTGCTACACCCACTACCGCTGCGACCACAAATAGCTGTAGCTGCAGTACAAACAGCAACACCAGCGCAAGGCC
Source organism: Thielaviopsis musarum (assembly GCA_001513885.1). Taxonomy (NCBI): domain Eukaryota; kingdom Fungi; phylum Ascomycota; class Sordariomycetes; order Microascales; family Ceratocystidaceae; genus Thielaviopsis; species Thielaviopsis musarum. The sequence goes on from LKBB01000154.1 coordinate 39,965, forward strand.
ATATAGCCGGAGACTGTTTAGACGGATAAATCTCAAAAGAGCTTGCAACAGCACAGGCGAAAGCGGTACTGACGACTGTGCCGACTCTCAAACTGTTCCCGACTCGACAACAGCTTGGAAAGAGCGAGATTGCCTCCACCGATCGCCGATCCAATCCGTCGAGTCACGCGATCGCCCTTTTAGTCGAGCACCCATGCTTCCCAATAGCAACAAAAGGGTATTGTTACCAGAATCCAACTCTCAACTTTTGAACCTTCAGTCGCCATGTCTGGGAGAGAGCGCCCGCTTGATTGCTGGCATCTTTATCTGAGCTGTTGAACCGCGCCATATTACGCTGGCCTGGTGTTGCGACAGAGCTTTGCGCTTGCTGTTGCACCACACCGCGCGTACATGCATCTATCTATGCTTTGCGTTTTGTGCTTTCAGTACCATGCTCGGTTTGCTTGCTTGCTTTTAAGCTGAGGCATGTGTTGGAGTAAGCACCTATCGCCTGCATACAGCACTGAAAGCTATTTGATATCTCAAACTGCGACAGCTCAGATCAGCCCAGCCAATCAACTAGCGCAGTCTTGCGCTCTCTCCTAGACGCTGCGATGTTAGTCGTTCTTTCGTGTCGTGTTTCGTGTTTGCTCCGTTCTCTAATCGCTTTTATGCTCCTCTTTACAGTCACTGATTTTCACATCTTACTTTCAGGGCGTCGCCGCCATCTTCACTGGCCTGCTTTACTTTAAGCAGAAGGCGTTCATTTATCCCTCGCATATGCCCCAGAATGCTCGCACCGATGTTCCGCGTCCCAGTCAATTCGGAATCAAGGATTTCGAAGAGCTCATGATCCCGACTAATGACGGGGAAAAACTCTCGGCCTTTTACATTCGCGCTCCCAAGAATGCGCGCAACTCCGGATACACGGTGATTATGTTCCACGGCAATGCTGGTAATATCGGTCACCGTCTGCCCATTGCGCGCATGTTGATCAACTATGTCGGCTGCAACGTTTTTATGCTGGAGTACCGTGGCTACGGCCTGTCAACTGGTGAGCCCGACGAGGCTGGCCTGAATGTCGATGCCCAAACTGCGCTTGACTACTTGCGCGACCGCCACGAGACTAGCACCCACCGCTACCTAATTTACGGCCAGAGCCTAGGCGGTGCCGTCAGCGTCAAGCTTGTGGCGCAGAACCAGAGCGTCGGCGACATTGCTGGCCTGATTCTGGAAAACACCTTCCTGTCAATGCGGAAGCTGATTCCTTCGGTCATTCCCATGGCCAAGTACATTAGCATCCTGTGCCACCAGGTCTGGCCCAGTGATACGCTAATTTCGACCATCAACATCCCCATCCTGTTCCTGAGCGGCGAGCAGGACGAAATTGTCCCGTAAGTCTTTTGTTTGCTTTTGCTACATCATATGCCGCACTCGTGTGCTACGCTTCGACCCCCATCAACCCCGCACGATCTGAAACACTTGACGCTCAGTAAGCACCAGACAAGACTAATAGCTAACGATTATGTGCCGTCCAGTCCTTCGCATATGCGCAAGCTCCATGAACTCGCCAAGTCGCCCAAGCGCGTCTGGAAGTCATTCCCCGGCGGTGACCACAACTCCAGCGTCTTGGAAGAAGGCTACTTTGAGACCATTACCGACTTTGTCAACGACATCTCGGACAACCTGCCGATCCAGGGCACGGAAGAAGAGAAGAAGGACGACGAATAGGGCTTGTCGTACAAATCTTCTCTCTTCTAAGGCACAGCGGACTTTTTGCCGTAACTGAAACAGAGCTGGCCAAAGTGAGACTGGCGAAGAAAAGGGGATTTTTGTGTGATTAAGAAACATCATACTACTAACATGAAATCATACCTTTTTCTTTTTGACCAGACCAGAACAGACCAGAACAGACTGTTTTGCAACCTACTACTACTACTAATTCCAACAAAGCAAGAAAACAAAAAGAAAAAAGTCTATTGATCACATGCATACATGCACATATATTCGCATACCCTCTGATGATGATTTCTGGCTGCTCTTTTTTGTCTGTCACAATATTCTCTCGAAAAATGATGAAAAGCACAAGACGTCTGCCTTGTCACTTACACATACGTTACTCTCCTATTCTCTTAACCGTATCGTCGTTTATATATTCCCCTCTTTCGACATCTTTTCGTTTTTGTGTTCGCTTCCGGTCCCCACATATCCCGCCCATTATTTCGAGGGTACCGTTTCTCTTTTTGCTTTTCTGCTGTTTTTATTTCTTTTCTATTTTTGTTTTCATTATACTACTTGGATACCGGCGCATATACATTTTCTTTTTGGACGCTTCCTTTATTATCACTTTGTTCTTTTCTTTTTCTTATCTCATATGTTTCTATCTTTCTTTTTGTTCTCTTTTGCTATTTTTCGTTTGTTATTCTATTTTGCTATATTTCGTTTTTTTTTGTTCTCCTTTGCTATGTTTCAATTTTTTTTTTCTTTTTCGTATAGCCACTGGGTGTGTTTTTATACTATAGAGGATCGCGTCCTTGTTGGTTGCTGCCACTACTAGAAGCCTATCTTGAAATCCTTGATCGAGTTTGATGCATCTACTTTTCTTAGTTATTCACCTACATATTATGATGTTGCTCGCGATATACAGGCTATGTACTATTCCAATAACTAAGTAAAAATTCTGTGTTGTATATGATGAGAAAACACATGTATTTCATGTATATTTGTTGTGAGTTGGGCTTGGTGATTAATTTTCCACCTGCTTCGAAATACGAATTTGGAGTTTGCAAGATAAGCGATATTTTTGTCCACCAGTGATGATAAAAACAATGACGAAACTATTGTTTCGGTGTCAAGCGTGGAAGCTGCGTAGGGTTTATCTCGCGTAAAGAGCTTTCTCTATTTTGGTGGTAGTATATACACATGTTATTTAATCTGACAGTTTCCCTTTCTATTCCAACCGTGAACACAACAACTACTTAGTTCTTTGTGACTAACGCTCCACCAGCCTCAAGGTTAACCTCTTGTGCATCAGTGGCATTTTCGATGTCATATTCGGTAGCAGCATCTTCAGTTGCAACATTAGTAGTAGCAGCGTCTTCAGTTGCAACATCAGCAGCAGCAGCAGCAGCAGCAGCAGCAGCAATTCCCCCATCACTATCACCAGAATCAGAGTCTCTTTCATTTTCCTCCTTGGGCACAGAGGCCGACTCAGACACCACCGGTTCAACTCTCTGTTCAACTGCTGAGTCAGCGACTTGCTCCACCGGGGCCTCGACTGCTGACTCATCCTCGCTAGACGAACGACTTCTCGATTGGTTTGACGGACCCTCGCCGTTATCATCCAGATTCAGGTTCATGAAGCCCATGAAGCCCTTGGGCTTGGCCGGCTTCTTACGGAAAACCAAAGTTTTACTCGAGAGCGTCGTCGGGGTACTGCGCTGGCTTCCCGATGGAGCAGCTGAAGCAACGGCAGCCATGCTTCCGCTTTGCAAAGGACCAGCATCGGGTGACCCCCACGCACCGACACGACCCTTTTGCTTGGAGACAACCATGCCCCACCCATCCGCTGTAACCTGCTTTTCCCATGAAGTCACATTGAAGGCTTCGTCAGCAGAGCACAGGAGAACCGTAGCACCAAAAGGTCGCATAACCTTTTCCACTTCCATCTTGATGCGGCGAAGGAGATACTCAAAAGCACGAGGTTCCATGCCGGTGACGTGAGTTCCCCGGTAGAACGCCGTTTGCTTGTCGTCAAAGTGCGACGTAAACGAGACCGAGCTGTGTGTTTCAAACGTGGGTTCCAAGACAACATCAAGCTCAACCAATGTCATGGCAAAAGGCAAATTCCGCAGGGCGATTGTGTTCTTACAGGTTGCAAGAGATGCCGGCGTGGTATTCGCAGCCTCCGGCCCTTGGGTCTTGGCGGTGAGCACATTATTTGTCTTGCGAGTACGAGAAGCCTCTTGCAAAGTCTTGGCAGGAAGGAAAGCCGTGTATCCACTCCGCTTGTAGACTACGACAGCTCTGTTGGGTTCCGGATCCTGGCTTTGACTTTCGAGGCCGTAGTCCCGCGCGAGCAAGTGAATGAATGAGCGGTTTGGGGCGTTCATGGGCCGGAAACGAAGTCTTTCCTCGCGAGATAGAATAAACTTGCGCGTATCAACTTCTTGAGCTGCACACCAGGCACTCCGCTTTTCAAAGATGTCCAGCGTGTCATCCCCATACGGGACGCTGTTGTCCGTACGTTTCTCGCTAATCTTCAAAGCCTCGGCAAGTGCCTTGTTGCGAGCCAAGCGCAGACACTCATCGTCGCACTCCATGGGCTCTCGAGGCGGTGTCAGATTTTCAGTAGACGCATAGCACTTGACGCTCTTTGTCAAACGACCACATGGACACTCTAGCGTCAGTCGGTCCTCACAGGCGGAGGTCTCGGGGCACACTAAAAACATGCGTTAGCAAGTAGGCTAGCAGGCCAAAGATCAATTTTACTTACCATCAGGTGCATGGCAGCTGAGAGTACAAGGATGTCCGCACGAACGCAAAAGACCACACGTCTGGTCGCAGTGAACTCCAGTAGAGTCACAGCCCTCGCAGTCGCCTTCCTTGTGACAGGGCTTCTGGCAAAAGTGAACTCTGAGACAGATAGTGGTTAGTATAAAAGAGCAGAACAAAGGGGTGAAAACCAAATCTTACCCGCATCGAAGGGCTTTTCCACAGGTTAAGCCGCATGAAACGTCAGCCCGTCCGCACTGGATATTCCGCATCAGCGTCTTGCCGCACATGCACTCCTTTTCAACAAGCGTCGGGCACATGGGACAAGGCTCATCATCGCCGTGGCAAGGATGGGGTACATAGCGATGGCCACAAGGCGGATTGCGCCGGTGGCAAGAGCGCTCACACCGAATCTTGTAGCCACATGGAATGGGCGCTAGCCGCACCGTAACGCCACAGGGGCAAGACATGTCCTCGCTAGTGGACTCATAGCATGTGGGACAAGGCCCCGAATGGCAGATTTCAGTGCAGTCGTGGATTCCACAGCCCATGCGCTTGCCGCAAATCCGGGAGCACATATGTGCTGGGTCCAAAACAGTGAGGATGCGACGGTTCCCGCTCCGCTGCTCCAGGGGCTTAGCTGCGGTACAACATTGAAGCTGGCAATGATGGCGTCCACAGTTGAGACGCGCTTTGCAGACACGCTCACAAGAGACCGGGCCACGAGCCTCAGAACAGGCCAAGAGAATTTCATTTCGGCCACACGAGCAGTTGCGCGTAAACGTCAAGGGGCATTCTGGACAAGGACCGGTGTGGCATTCAAAGGGGCAGCGATGACCACAGACGAGTTCCTTGTCGCAAATGCTTCCACACGTAGGAATGCTATCTGTGCAGAGTTGACGAGGAGGCACAGGAAGGCCTTTTAGTTCTGCCTTTCCACAGGGGCAGAACATAATAGCATCGGGAGATAGAGAGCAATGGCGATTAGCACAATCCCCTGCATGGCAAGTTTCTTCGCAAGAATGGAGACCACAGTCGAGTTTCAGGCCGCAGGTTTGGCCACAGTCAAAAGTGCCATGGAACTCGCCACCAAGGGGTATCGAGAGCTCGCCCAAACTGACCTGGCCATGGTTCACATTCGTCCGTTTCTTGCCAACTTCATTACAGACGGTCGGCATTTGCTTCTTTCCACAGTAGCAGATCGTTTCCACAATCTCATAGCAAGCCTCGCAATTTCCATCCTCATGACAGCCGCCCGTACACTTGTGAATGCCACAAGCACGCATTTTCTCACACTCACCCCCGCAGCGAATATCGGTGGGAAGCTTGCTGCCACAGCGGAACATGGTCCGCTCCTTCCCACAAGCGCAGGTTATCATGTAGCCCATGTTGGGACAAGGTGAGCAGTGTGCAGAATGGCAGATCTCAGTGCACATGTGGCCACAGGAACGCACGCGTTGACACTGGTTTCCACAGGAGTGCGGAGGTGCTCCAGGGATGGGCAGAGAGGGGGCCCCGTTTTCCTTTCCACACCAGCAAGACGGCGACTTGACAAGTTCCGACACCATGCTGCTGCACGATGGACACTTCCAAAGCCCGTCATTTTCAGTGGCGTTGCGTAGATATGTCACTTGCCACTCCTTGACACACGAGAAATGAAATGCGGTGCGGCAGGTACCGCATTGGGACCAGATGGGCGTCTTCGCCAAGATAGGGTCCAAGCAGATCACACACTGATAGGTCCCTTTAAGGATATCAATGTGCATCTGGTTGGATCTTTCAATGGAGGTCATGGGTATGGGCTCGGAAGGCTCACTGAAATTGGTTAACAATGTGAATATTGGGCATTGCAGTACAGAGAAACTTACATAGGGGCATTGCCATCAGTCACACTCGACATCAAGCTTCTATGAGAGGCGATTCGGGCTGCCTCCTGCGTCTGCAACAACTCTGCCAAGGCCCGTTCTTGCCGAGCCTCCTCCTGAATCCGCAGTCGCTCTGACAATACTTCTTCATAGTATTCGTTGTTTGATTGTTCGGCTGCGGCTTCTCTCTCAGCCTGTTGGGCTTGATATTCTGGAGTAAGGAGGTAGGCCGGGAGAGGATCATACCAAGACTGTTCTTGCCATGAACGCATCATACCGCCTCGGGGGTTATTCCGCGGCTGCCGGCCACCGCCTCCACGCCTACGGGATGGACCGTTGCGGTTACCCCGGGTAGGCGCTGTGTTGTTGGGCGCGCTACCATTGGCCGTAGCTTCTTGGTCTTGATAAAATTCGTTAGAAGCAGGGGCCTGAAAACCAGTGCTATTTTGAGCAGCGTGGCCATGTTGCATTCCACCACGACCACGGCCATTTCCACGGCCGCGTCCACGGCCACGGCCACGACGTCCCCGGTTGCTATCCGACGGCTGTGTGTTTAAAGACATGGAGGCCAGAGGCTCGTTCGCATGCGAGGCAGGCGCATCTGCAGGTTGTGCGGCCGCACCATTATTGCCGCCACCGCGATTTCCATGGTTGCGACGTCTTCTACGGCCACGGCGCGCAGTGTCTTGGTGGTTTTGGGACGCGGGCTCTTGGACGTCGGCCATTATGGTTGGGTTGTTTGAGGAGTGAATCAAAAAAAAGAAGTGGGGACTGCAAAGATTTAAGAGGTGCCAAACAGAATGGTCGCACAAAAGGCGACGGCAAGGATATCGGATTTGGACAGACGGATCAAGATAAGATCTAGGAAGCTCATGAGCAAATTGAGAGAACAAACGGTTCGTGGGATTAGTAGAATATCCAGGAAAAGCGATTGCTCATTTGCGACGAGCGAAGTTTGGATTTTTGAATGAAGCGAATAAGGAATGAATGGCGGTTTGGAAGCAAAGCAAGGCTTTCACGCAAAGTGCCCGCGAGTAGAATTCGAGCAGGCAATCCAGTTTGAAATGAAGGAAAGGAATTGCCAATGAATGGTTTTTTGTCAAAATCACGACGTTGAAGATTTATAAAGAAAAATTTGCAATCCTCTTGCCTTGTTTTGGTTAGCAGAACTGCCAATTTTTGCCATGATTCATAATATTTTCGTGATAGATTAGGCAATCGCCGTAGTCAAAAGTGGCAAGTTCCCCACAAAACTTTAAATCGTGGGAGGCAAATGCCGGGATGCTAATTGGCGGGTTGGTCATCTCGTCGACGTTAAAAATGGAATCTACGACCAAATGAAGTCGCAGAATTTCGTATTGGTAGAAGTTACGGCCTAATTCAGAAAAGTCAACTGAAAGGAAGTCGCGATAACTCTGTGTTCAAGGGCTATGGAGTCATGTGACCACCAAGCCCTAAGAGGCTTGCATTTCACAGAGAATGGAGGTTCTGAGGTTTTAAAGTACTCAAAAAGGCAAATATACAAAAGTTACATGTTAGGGTTATATATCAATATTTCTTTTTGTTACACACGAGGATGGCGTTCCTGATACGACCGCCACAATGCAAGTAATAGAATGTGCATACGGACAGCAGGACAGATCAATAGATTCTAAAAGCCCGATTAAGTATTACCTGTTTGTACTATTTTATTACCAAATTTCTTCTTGTTAGGCATCGATCGATTGGCGGCCACAAAAAGAAATATCACGATACGCCGCCGCCACTTTGGCTAGCAAGACCGAGATGGGACGATGAGTGAGCGAGGAGAGATACCAAGAGCAGCGGAAAAACAAAGATTTGAGCAAGGCAGCTGTATTTCAACAATTGAGTAATAGCAATGACTCTGCTTATGGAATCAAACTTTTGAAGTACAGGCCTTGTGCAAACCTTGAGAAAACACACATTAGAGGTGTTTTCCAAAAAAAAAAAAAAAGAAAAAAAAAGAGGACAAGGTGATGAAATCAAAGTACGGTGTCGAAGAAAGTTCAACGCAGAGGCCTCTAGCAGAGATTGGCCTTATCAGCACCTTATAAGTACTTTCACTGTAAATCAAAATCCAGACGGCCTTTGAATTTTGAGGCCTTTTTGCAGCATTCTGATAATTGCGAGGCAATGCAATCGGGTTGTTTCTTTTGATGATAAAGTGCTACGGTAGTACTACAGTCTGGTCTGCTTATTTAGTCTTTCGCGTTTACTAAATTACCGCGTGGACGATATGATTGGCGGCTCCTGTGTTATAGATGCATCATTAACTATATATTGTCTTGTGAGCATCGGTTGCCGAGTTCGTATAATAGACCTGTTAATCTCTCCTGCGTGACCCTGAAACGTGATTGGATGTGCATTGCAGCGATGCAAGACTACACTATGAAGCCTATTAAAGATTAAGTATTTTATTGAGTGGGGAGGTGCTCTTGAAACTTTCCATGTTCGCGTAATGTGATCTTGCTACAGCACTAAAGCATAGCTTGTGATAGAGCTGCTGCTGATCCGGGGTTAAACTTTAGTACGTGCCCAGTTCAGCTAATGGTTTTATCCGTGTAACTATATAACGCAAACTTCCATAGGCTAAGCACGGAAACACTATCTACCTTGGGTCTGTTTCCGCAGGACGGAATAGGGTCTCCGCTTCTGTCCCGCGTAGCCAGACTTGGGTCAGAGTGGATAATGTCGCAAGGCAAGGATTGAAGAATGCGTGTTGAGGTGTAGAGAGTAAGCCAGTGAGCAAGACATTGGCCGCTCTGTTGAGTGGTAGCATGCAAATTTGGTGCAATCAGGTTAGATATCTTCCCGTCCCTCCATTAAAAAAAGCAATATATGCACCTGGGAAACACTCCATCTCCAACTGTAACCCCAAAGATGCCCCAATCTCTTATTCTATTAGTCATGGCTGTTTAGGGTGGTCATCTCGGACGCGGCTGACGTCCCATTAGACTTCTAATAACTTACTTTTCTCAGTTGTGCAAAACACGTCACTAACAATCAGCCTCTCTTACACTTTCGGACACAAGTCCGCTGAAGCATCATAAGCTCACTTTGTGGTTATGCATAATAAATCTCAGCCCACAGGCCGTAGGGAAATACGGAGAGCCAGCCGGCGTAAATGACAGACGGAGCGGGCCAAATCTAGATGGCCTTTACAGAAAGGTGCAGCGGGAACCAATAACACGTCACTTTTCCTAATACCACCAATCTGTAGACGTACATCAGTGGCCTCCTTCTGTGGTTGCTTCACCGAAACAAAAGTATTCTAGCGGGGCCGGCGACTTTTTCCAAAAAGAAATACGCCAACTTCATGATAATAAACGACCACAGCTGCTTTGTTTTACAGTTATTTATCACACATGCAATCCGCATGCTCGAAAGATGTTTGCTACAAGATCAGGAGATTTGAGTCGTCCTGATAAGAGTAAGCTTACTAGGCTCCACCAAAATGAAGTTGTAGTCTATTTTTTTTTTTTCAGCAGGGTGCACTATGTCCAAAAGAAGCTACTCGACGGCTCGCGTAGACTATTATGTAGGATCAGTATCAAGTTAAGCCTCACTAGTGCTCAACCAACAACCAAATCTAGAATATATTGCCGTTGCCAGAAGCGGCATCAAAAGTGTAGTTACATTGCTTGCTAGCAGCACAAGGATGTGTCATATCAGCGGCGCCTGATGTCAAGCTGCATGTAAGCTACATGAAGCGAAAGGGTTGATTGCTCGAGGAAAAATATGCATATGACAAGGGAAGCCCTCAGCAACAATAAGGATATCAAGTAAGAAAACGCTAACCGCTTTTGCAGATAAGCTTCATTCTTTTCTCCATGGCTTTGACGGACTTGCGTAAATGCTCAAGTCCCGTTTTGTTGGCAGACCAGCAGAAGTGAACACATGATTAGAAACTTGCATGCAATATTGTAGTGTTACTGCTCCTCTGGCTGACAGACTGTGGAGTCGGAGTTACCATGGTGGATAAAGGATGGAAATAATGATGTAGGTGGTCCGACTTGACTCTAGCTGACGGCCTCTTGGGCGCCACTTTCTTATTTCTCGCTGTGTATTTAGACAAGATTACTGTGACTATTGATTTCTCTTAGTGGATGCCCTTCTCACTTTGTGCGGCCTCTAATTTAGCCCTGCAGCAGTAGTCAGGAGTTCGCGCCAAGACGTCAAACAGCGTGTCTCTAGAGTCGTTTCTTTTCTTGGTCAAGGTAATAATGCTGGGGAAATAGGGATATCCAGAGCATGTGTTTGTCAGGCAGAGAGAGTGTTGATTGAGACAATGATTTACTACCCATTCCTTGAGCCCCGTCCACACCCGCTGTGTGTCGTCTACTGGCGGAAAAAAAAAAGGAATAGCGGCAACAAAGAAAGGAATGGCGGCAACAAAGAAAAGGAAAACGCTCATGTCGCAAATGAGACCATTCCTCATTTGGACTCGCATTATGCAGACCTGAAAGCGACTAGTTCTCTAGCTACTGTTGCAGCTCCATGGAACTTATCAAATCGAGGCCGCGAGGCCGGTTTTAAGACCTTGCTTAAGTTTTCTCCGCATCAAAGATTTAGACGTAGGATTCACTTGCTTGTCCAAACGTACTAGAATATTGTGTACTCGCTAACGAACTCTGGTCCAGCGGGTTGCAGTGCATAAAATAGGCTCTGCAGTGAGAAAGCTGACATTGTAATCCCAGTAGGCCAGGCGTGTCTTGTTCTTGTCCGTGTTCCGCCCTAACCGGGCGTCTGCATGATGATTGCGTGGGTGTTGGTAAGGGAGACACCTAGTATTAAGTGCGAGGTGAGCTTTCGAAGAATATAAGTGGTCATGGACGAGAGGACATTCTCCACTATGCAGCTTGGTGGTTGTCAGTCTAAATGCAGCTCCTGTTGCTTATACGAGGAAGCTGCATTTTAGCACATGCAGAGAGCATTTGTTGATGCTACATGGTAAGTAAGTATGTAGAGTTGGTAGTTTATGGATGAGTGAGGTGGGGTTGTAAGGATTACCTTGATTTTCGGGTTCAACTCATTGTTTCGATGTTTGTTGATCCATTCCGCTTAATATGTTTGAAAAAAAAAACAAAGAAGAAAAAGAGAAAAGAATTAAAAAAGAGAGAAAAAAGAAAACAAAAGAGAAAAAAAAGAGAAAAGAAAAGAGAAAAAAAAAGAGAAAAAAAAAGAGAAAGAAAAAGAGAAAAAAAAAGAGAAAGAAAAAGAGAAAAAAAAAAGAGAAAAAAAAAGAGAAAAAAAAAGAGAAAAAAAAGAGAAAAAAAAAAGAGAAAAAAAAAGAGAAAAAAAAAAGAGAAAAAAAAAGAGAAAAAAAAAAGAGAAAAAAAAAAGAAAATTTCATGACCTCTCTTCCATTACTTTCAGAATCGGCAAAGGAGTACGTGCAAAAATCAAAGCTCCTAGCTAAGGCTTTGCCGCCGCGCCTGGCAGTTGAAAAAAGTCCCCTTAAAAAAGTTAATTCAGTGGGTGTTGATCTAATGCGTACAGGGGACTGGGCGGTAGTGACAAGTTGAGGTTTGTATTGGCTGGAATATAAGATATTGAGTAATTATAATCAGTAATGTTACCAATAGGTAAATGACATGTCAAGGAAAACAGAAAATGACTCTATTTACCACATCACTGACGTTTTCGAGTGACCTCTGCGCAGCCGGCCGCTCGTCGGCCGTCAACCTCTACTAGAACACGAACTACTAACTCAGCTTACAGGGGCTCTTTTTTTCCTACATCGGCAGCTGAAAAGTACATGACTACTAGTGGGTATTCGTCTACCAAACCACGGCTTCGTTGCATTTTAGTTGGATTCGCTCCACGGCGCTAAGGCAATGTAAGTATGCCATGACGGAAGCGCTATTTCTAGAGTAAATTCAATGCTCAAGCTTAATTTCCACTGATGGTACACAGCGTAGCCGATTGTTTGATAGGGCCATGAACGGCGGGTTGAAGTTTGGACAACGCAGCGTATTTTGTTTTTTTTTTCTTTGTCTTTTGCTTTTTTTTTTTTTTTCTTTTCTTTTTTTCTTGTCTTTTGTCTTTTCTTTTCTCTCCTTTTTTAATTTTTAATTTTTATATATTTTCTTTTTCCTTGTGAGACGTCCAGAGAACACAGGCCCATGCAAGGCCTTGATTCGCAAGGCCAGCCGCTTCAGGTTCTTACTCCTTATCTGGCATAATTTGCTGTCCTCTAGCCGTGAGCGACGGCGCTTTTCCACACAACATGAGCCTCCCTTCCATCAGGGGTATTTTTGTTCTTGCTTGTGTCAGTGGCATAGGATGAGCTTGAAGGCTCTGCAGATTCTAGCAGGCGGGCTTGTACTAATAAGGTGATTGGTAATTCCATGGCGGCATGCGTTGGTGCTTGATGGGCGGACGAGAAAATGCGTAGAATTGTAGACGCACAAACGACAATAATGAGCCCACTGATAGCGGGAATCGGCGTGAGGCGATGTGTGAGAGAGTAGAATAAAAAGCCATCGGCACACGTATCGGCAGACGTAGTGTTCTAATTATGGATTCCAGGTACTACTACAGTGCTCCAAAGGCGCTCAGGGTGCTGTAAAAGCGGCCAAGGATTCTGTACAAAGAAGACGTGAAAAACAAACGCCACTGGAGGCCACCAAGAGGATTCAGCCTCATGGGGGTTGATTGGTGGTTTTTTTTTCAGACGTGTTCTATTGATTTGTCTATATTTACCTACTGGAAGTGGAACAATGAGATGTCGTTGATTTTATGTTTTGGTGTTGCAAGACTAGCCCTGAGGTTGAAGTTGACAGAATCTTAGGGTTGATTTAAGCATCAACGTCAGGGTAACGCAGCGGTTGCACAGCGAACAAACGGGCAAACAAACGGGCAAACAGAGGACGATCAGCTCAGCAGGACAGGAAGACTAGAACAGAAGAAAAGAAGAGAAGAAAAAACAAGAAAAAAAAAGAAAGACATCGCGAAAGTAAGACGGAGACCACGAAAAGCCACCCTCTTGATGAAACCATGCCCTATATGACGGACGTCGTTATTTTCTTTTTCATGTGCGGCGTTTCGTTTCGGGGGTTTTTTTTTTCTACGAAAGGCTTCGTATTGCCTTTTCTGTTCATTTTATTTCCCCCCCAAAAAAAAGAAGAAGAAGAAGAAGAAAAGAGAAAGACAACGTGTGGCAGGTAAAAGTGATGCCAAGAACAAAGTGCACCCTATCATGGTCAAGTTTACCTTGTTATTTAGGCAAATCTAAGCGTGGCATCCATGTTTACTCTTTTCTTTTTTTCTTTTTTTTTCTTTTTTGTTTCTTTTTTTTTCTTTTTTTTTTTTTTTTTTTTTTTTTTTTTTTTTTTTTTTTTTTTTTTTTTTTTTTTTTTTTTTCTTTTTTTTT
>LKBB01000157.1:7160-41253 GCA_001513885.1 Thielaviopsis musarum
GGGGGGGGGGGGGAATTTCGATGAGGGTTATTCTCAAAGAAGAAAAATCACGGGGAGAAAAAGGAAGAGAAAAAAAAGGAAGAAATTAAATTCAAAAATAAGAAGGTGGAAACCAATGAGAAAAATAAGGACTTCATTCAACCAACTCACTCACTCACTCATTTCACCTCGCACAGAAGCTCCTTCCCTAGCAGTTTCCGGTCGGGCCAAGCGACTTTTTTGTTTTCTTTTTTTTTTTCTCGCTCTTTCCTTACACTGACTCGCTCACAGCGTAGCGTAGAGACCCTCCCTAGCCAACTAATTTTTTTTTGAACCATTTGTTGGGCGCGTGGGGCCCGGAGTTTGGGCGATTTACTGGGCGATTTACTGGACTTATGGCTGCGATTTTTCCGAGAACACCCGCAGAGGCGTGGAAGTGGGGCCGAAGCAGTTAGAGGCTGGGCCGAAGGTTTTATATTGGGCAGTACTATCGTGGTTTACGGCAAAACTTTCTGGCTATATAGTCCATTTACGCGAAAAAGTCCATTTAGACTTGGCGAAAAGAAAGACAGGTGCTTGCTTGCTTTCTTGGTTGGCTAATGTTACTTTGTGGGATTCATCACATAAGCCGCGGACCTCTAAGCTGAGTTCCCAAAGCCATTGGCAGCTCAATTGGCATTTTTTTGAAGGATTTCTTGTTACAACACTTTGCTTGTACATTTTTAAAGTGCAATATGCCCTCCAGAATCTTCCTCGTCCACCTGGTGCCTGCTTTTTTTTTTTTTTTTTTTTTTTTCGGCCGCCTAGTGATTCTGCCCCTCCTTGACCGAGCATAGCAACCCAGCCTCCACACCGAGGTCACGTGCTTCTTTCACCGAGATGCTTCTTGTGTTCCATCAGATGCTTTCACCGGCCCAGACCTTCTCACATGAAGAACCCTGAACCTGTCCTTATTTCTCAAGGGAAAAAAAAACCCCCCCACAAGAATGAAATCTGCCATACTCCCATCCCGTCTATTGCGCCAACTCGCGCTGCAGGCGCCCCGCCCGCAATCGCGGCTTTCCGCACAGATGTCGGGCCTGCGCTCACGCTTCTCGACCGGCCGCGTCGGCGCCGCTGAGAAGCCGCAGCCGGCCGACCAGCCAGGTTTTGAGTCGCTGATTGACCGGGCGCCGACGATGGTGCGCACAGGGCAGAAGCACGGCATTGGACTGTATTTCCTTGGTGCGTCCCTTAATAGTAATAATATACATAGATTGCTTGCTAACCCTCTTCCATCAACAGCCATCATCCCCGCCGCCGCCTTTGCCCTCGGCACGTGGCAGGTGCAGCGTCTCGGCTGGAAGAGCGACCTGATTGCCAAGCTGGAAGACCGGTTGCTGCGCGACCCGCTGCCGCTGCCGCTGCGCGTGGACCCCGACGCCGTGGCCGACTTTGATTTCCGGCGCGTGATTGCCAAGGGCCGCTTCCGGCACGACCAGGAGATGCTGGTGGGCCCGCGCATGCGCGACGGCCAGCAGGGCTTCATGGTGATTACGCCGCTAGAGCGTGACGGCGACAACTCGACGATTCTCATCAACCGCGGCTGGATCCCGCATGCCCTAAAAGACCAGAAGCTGCGGCCGGATTCGCTGGTGCGCGGCGACGTGGTGGTCGAGGGCCTGCTGCGCGAGCCGTGGAAGAAGAACATGTTTACGCCCGATAACCGGCCGGATCGCTGGGACTTTTACTTTCCCGATGTCAAGCAGATGGCCAGTCTGGTGGGCAGCCAGCCGATTTGGGTCGAGGCTACACTGAGTGAGTTGATTTGTTTGCTACCAAAGTTGAGTTGATGTGGGCCAGGTGTTAACAGCTGCCAGTTCCCGACTATCTCGTCTTCACCGACTATGAGAAGCGCGGCATTCCGATTGGCCGCGCGCCTGAAGTGAACCTGCGCAACACACACGCACAGTACATTGTGACCTGGTACGTTTTTTTTATGTGATGTCATGACTTCGTTATTATATACATGTATGCCTGCTATATATACAGTTCTCTAACAGCCCGATAGGTACGGTCTGGCTCTGGCCACGTCCATTATGCTGTGGATGGTTGCCAAGAAGCCTGTTGGCGGCAGTGTGCAGCGCCGCGTCAAGATGACGCACCAGTGGTAGTTTTTTCTGCTGTCCAGTGGTAGTGCCCTGGTGGTGACTTTTCTGCTGTCCAGTGATAGTGCCATGGTAGTGACTTTTCTGCTATCCAGCACCTACTCGTCCTCCAATTCATCAACCTCTTCGGCCTCCTCTTCGTCCTCCTCAACCCGGCCGGCGTTTTTGGCCCGCGACCTTTTCGTCTTGGGCGGCACCGGCATGCGGATTTCCTGCAGCAGTTCTCTCGGCAGGTACTTGTAGGCCTGCGAGAAGAGCGTGGCGGTCCTGTTGATTTGCCGCTGCCTGTATCACCACACAAAAAGAAAGAAATGTTAGAATAATTCGCCTCTTTTTCTTTTTTTTTTTCTTCGCACCATGTACCAATACAACTCCTCCCTTGATACCCCCCCCCCCATTTACGTACCTCTTCATTAGTAGAACCACATCGCTCTCGTCAATAGTCTTGCGATTCGCATGGTCCGCGTACGCCCTGAGATCCGCGCCGGCCTGCTCAAAGAACCAGTCGGTCGCCATGCTCAGCTGGCGCAGCGTCTCGGGCGAGATTTTCGTTTTGCCGAGGCCGCTGCGCTGCGCAAACATGAGGGCAATCTTCTTGACCACGGCCGGCGGTAGCGACGGACACTCGATGCCGTAGGCCGATAGCTTGATGCCCTTTTTGCGCGCTTCACGCCGCCGCTCTTCTAGGACGGGGTCCGGCGTTGTGTCGTAGTCGTCGTGCATTTCGCCGCGGTAGTCGTCTTCCGACTCAAGATCGAGCAGTGGCGGGAGATTGTCGGCCATGTTCTCGGTGAGTTGGTCGGCGGGCTCGGGGTCGCCGTTTGTGAGTTGAAAGTCGTTAAAGACGGAGTTGTCACTAAGTGGATTGTCTGGTAGAGGCGTATTGTTGGTTACAAACATTCCGTCGTCGTCGTCTTCGGGGGCGTTGGCTATAGATTCGTCGGGGTTGTCGTCTCCACGTCTGCCGTCTTCAGGTCTGTCCACAGAATCTTGTATCAAAGTCTCGTTCGCCATCAACTCATCAGCCATGGAAACATCTTGTTGCGCGGGTGCTTCTAGATTCTCAAGCTCGGGAATGTCGCCAAAAGGTTCGGGAGAGTCAGCAGACTGTTCTCGGAGTTCCATAAACATGGACTCTTCTTCGATGGTGGCGTTGCCGATTTCCGTGGTGACATCGTTTCTAGTGGCGTCGTCCATTCTGTCACCGTTAGCCCTGACCAAAGAGAAAAGGAAAAAAAAAAAGCCAGTGAAAGCGTACCTTTGCATCGTCAAATCACCCGACGTCCGATCCGGCAGATCGTCCAGGTCAAGGCGCGGAAAGAAGCCGGAATCCACTGCTGCATCGTCGCTATCGAGCTGATATGGAACCACGCTCGACTCGTGCATCAACATGCTCCCCATACTGGTACGCGACAGTCGACGGTCAACAAAAATGTCGTTGGTGGCTCGTCGCGGAAACTCCATAGACTGCATCGTGACATTGCCCAGTGTCTCTTCGTCCAGCAAAATCGACCGCGGCGCCACCAACTCATCTTCATCGTCATCATTGCTCGAGTCCAACGGCAGCGTCAGCTCTGGTGGATTCAGCAAGATGTCGTCCTCGGTCGACTCCTCATCATAGCCCATGCCATTCGACACATCCATCTCGTTTTCCTCGTTGTCGTCGTCATCGTCTGCCGCCGCCCTGCCGCGCACGCTTCTCTTATCCGGTGACGACGACGATGACGACGATGACACCGGCACCGGCTTGCTCACCGGCGCCAGCGAGCGACTCAGCAGGCGCAGAATATCGCGTGGCGTCTCGCGCTGGTCACGGATACTCCGGCGGCGGCCCTTGGCCGGCGTAAAGACAGCGGCACGGCGCAGATCGAGCGCGCGAATGGCGGCGCGTGCATGTGGCGTCGGCGCATTGGATATGGCAGCGTGGCGTACTGACGATTGGCCGCGGCGCACGCTGTTGAGCAGGTCGCGCGGGGCTGTCTTGTCGAGCGGGGTGCTGAGCAGCGGGCGGCGGGACGGAGTCGCAAGGGCGTTGTATGGCCGGCGGGATGGAGTGGCAAACGGGACGGGGACCCTGCTCGGCGGAGACCGGTCGTTATTTGCCATCTTGGGCTGGTGGTGGTACTAGTTGATTTATAGTTTAAATTAATAGTGTGTAAGAAGTGGAAGCGGTGGTGGGTTGCAGTAACCCTTGAATGTCAATGACGCGAATGAAATGCGACAAACGCGCGTAGCCTTGTGAAAATCTTATCGATAGAAAACCCTAGGGGTGTAAGTGAATAGGGTTACATAATGATACTAGTAGTAGTACTTCGGAGTAACTCACTCTGCACTAATACTAACACAAACAATATAAAAGTAAATACAAGTCGTTTCTCATTATATGCCCTTCCATGTACTAAATGCTAACAAAATAAAAACAAATGCTCAATGGTATCAAATGCCCCGCCCTACACCCAATGCCTACAACCATCTTGATGACGTTGTTCAACTACACATCTTGATGGTCTTCTCAGCTGCACATCTTGATGGTCTTCTCAGCTACACATCTTGATGGCGCTGTTCAACTACACAATTTTGATGGTGTTGAGCTTTGCCTTTTCCGCCCAATCAGCCGGCAAGTGCGTCATACAGCCAATCCGCGAATACCCGCCTTCGGCATCCGGGCATGCACTCACAACCAGCCCGCTGTATCCGATGTTCATCCAGTTCATGTATGTCAGCAGCACAAAGAACCCCGATGCCTCAACGTCCTCCTCGACATCTGCGGCCGTAGCGCGCCGCACATAAGTTTGAGCCTGCAGCTCGTCGTACTTGAAATTAACCAACTGGCCGTCGGCCCAGAAATGCTGCTTCTTGCTGAGCACGCCGCCGCCCTTGCGGTACTGCACCATCTGCTCGTTGCGGCTGCGTGACGTCGTGATGACAATCGGCAGCACCGGCGTGTTGAGGATGCAGCTGCCGCCCAGCACGGCGCCGTAGCGGTCGTTGGACGCGGGAATCACTTCAATGTCGACGACCAGTGCTTGTGGCTGTGGGTTCTTCATCGCGTGCCATGTGACGCCGCACGTGACCGACGCCCATGACCACGACGGCGCCTTTTGTTCCTGGCGCGAACAAGCCGTGGGCTTGTAGACGGAGCCTGGGATGGACTGCCACATTAGGTCAAAGACAAAGGTGTCGGCCCAGAGACCGGCAACGTAGCGAGACGTGCTGGCCTGCTCCATCTGGCTGGCCAGACCACTAAGCCCAGTCAGTCTGTCGTGGTTGTAGCGCAGTTTGCGCTGCGAGTACATCTTGACCAAGATGCGCCACTTGGCCGCCTCCGACACCTTGCCCAGCGTATCAGCAACCGTGACTGTATACGGCGGCCGTTGGTCTTCGCTTCTACGATGCGTGTGGCATTCAAACACCACTGCGCCCGGCGCAAAGTGCACTGTCCTCGTCGCCAGGTACATTTCCTGAAAGGCCCAGGCGCGCTCGTACAGCGGGCCATCACGGCGCAGCGTGGCCCACGATGTGGTAAACGGCGGATCAAAGATGCCCTGGACCGGTGGCGGCGACAGCGTGGAGCGGCGGCGAATCACGAGCGGAATCTCGTCGCCGTCGTCAGTCGGAAACGAAACCACATGCGGTTTCCACTGGTCGTTGCGCGGCGCGAGGAACGGCTCAAACGGACTGGCCGACGACACAGCAGCTAGCACGACAAAGGCCTTGGAGTAAATGTCACCCATTTGCGTGACTTCAAACTCCCAGTCGGCCTGGTGGTCTTGTAGGATACATAGCGCGTCGATCCAGAGATACGTCAGGCCGAGACTGCGCGCCACGTGAATGGCATCAGTGAAGACGGCGGGCAGCAGCGCCGTATCGATGCCCTTGAGCAGCTCCATCTTGTTGAGGCGAGACAGCTGGAAATACTGCTCAGTGCCGCGGCAGTAGCTCAGCGCCGCCCACGAGACCTGGAAGCCCGAGGGGTTGTACTCGACCAGCTGCAGCTCGGCGTTGCTGCTGCCAAGATACACGAGCCGCGTGGGCACAAAGCCGCTGGGATTTTGGCGGCAGAACTTGTGGTCGCGGAAGCAGTCGGTCACGCACTCTTTGGCAAAGTCTAGACACAGACCGGCATCCGAAGCACGGGGCGCCGCAGTGCCAATTGCCGGGCCGAATGGCAACTCAGCCGGCTCGGGCGCATCGTGCGGCATTGGAAGTAGCACCTCGATATCGATCCGGGACCGGCGGCCGTACACTGAAGGCAAGAAGTTGAGGCAGTTGATGACCAGGGGATGGCCCTCGCGCAGCATCAGACAGATGCACGGCGGATTATTGCAGTCGCTCTCGGTCTCTGGATCGACCTCGGCCGTCCACGAGATTTCAGCAGTGGTGAAGAAGCGGTCCAGAGCCGTACATATCAGAGCACAGTACTTGCACGAGCGCACGGGCTGGTCGGTTGTCGGGTCGATATCGCGGACTTCGGCCAGGCGGCGTGGCGGGATATCGACAAGCATCATGGCCGGCGGCATCGGGTTTGTGCCGGGCGGGAAAGTCAGCCGGGGCGCAAGTCCGTCGTCGCTGAGATCGTCCCATTTGGCGGCGGTTTTGCCGGCTTTGATGTCGTTGGATGTGACTTGGAGGTTGTTGCAGACAGGACACAAACCTCGTTTTGACGGTTTGGATGCGCGGTGGCCCTTGCGGAAGATGCCATTAAGAAACGACATTCTTCGGGCGTGGGACGAATATGATGAGATGAAGACGAAGACTTGGGAATTGAAGACGAGGGCAAACACTGGAAAACGAAGAATAAGGCTGAGAGATAGAGTTGAAGTTGGCTTAAGGTTATGGCAGTTGGTGAAAATTTGATACTCTTATGTCTCTGTACTCTGACACCAAGGAAGGAAGGAGCCTGGCGTTGTCTCACAGGCAGCTGCTCGTTTTCCCTTCAAAAAGAGTTTCAGCAGGCACGGAAAGCAGGAGGTGTAATAGACGGCAACCACCCGAAAAAAAAAAAGAGGACAAATAAAAAGAAAGCGGTACCCGGTAGATGCGGCAGAATTTTTAAGTCTAGAAAGCGGATCAAAGTCTGGAGAGCGGGGGCGGCAGAAAACCAGCAAGAGCAAAAAAGTTCTTCTAGAAGATCGGCAGAAAAGGAAACTGACGGGGTTTTATATACGGCCTTGACGGCAATTCAATGTTTCTGATTTTGCAAGGGAAAGGAAGGCAAGAGAAAAGCCTGGCCATCGGCCGAGAAAATAGAGGAAAGCAAGCAAGCAGGTAACAAAACGAGGAACAAAACGATGCAAGGCGCCAAAAAAGCCAAGCCCAAGGATCCAGCTGGATTTATGGATTTATTCTCTTTATTCTCGCGATTTATCGTCTGGCTCACATGCGAACTTACTGTGTACTTCTGCTGGTCTACTAGCTATAGTATCGGAATCAAAAGCAAGGGATATGCGGTGTCCAAGCTTCTGGCTTGTTTCCCCGCTAGTCTTTTTTTTTCTTCTTCTTTTTTCTCAGCTTCCCGGGTTTCCGCCCATGTCTTTCATCTTGCTGTCTCAGTGTGATTGCGGCATCGGCAGCTTTGACAGTACGCCCTTCAGCGCCCTTTACAGATACAAGACTACCGTGTGCTTGCTGCCACTTGACCCAGGAAACATTGGTCTCGAAATCACACCAACAAATATGCTATTGACAAGGGCAATGACGCAGCTCGCGTGAGTGCTATTCATTACCTAATATGCCATAGACGCCGGCGGCCCTAAACTGGAGCCCCCTTCTAATGTAAGTGTATGTACACCATGTGTCCTAAAGAAACCATCTGACTCGACCAAAGGATGGAAAGCACAGAAGAGAAAAAAAGAAACTACCGGAATGCAGGAGGACAAGATAAGCAAGTCAAGCTTACAAAATACGAATGTGCTGGCTGGCTGGCTGGCTGGCTGGCTGGCTCGAGCGTTTTCTCTGGGCCGCAACTTTTGCGCAACATCTGCACGCTGTCACGAGAATTAGCAAGCAAGCACGTACACATCACAACAATGAGCAAAACTACGTCCATTGTGAGGCAATATACATTTGCCGACGGCTTCGTCTACAATATTACAACTAGGAGACCTTGTCCAAGCCTGTGCTTATTTACCGCTTTTTTTCTTTCTTTTTTTTCTTTTTTTCTTCAAATCCAAGCAACAACTTGCGTGACCGCGCGTTGCTGTTACATGATAGTAATTCGAGTTTGTTTCGGCAAACTTTCCGAGGAAAACGTACTTAAGTATTCATGAATTTATGAATTACAAAAAGAAAAGAAGAAAAAAAAATGGTGGCTGTGGGTCTTGGCGCTTCCACAAAGGCTTCTAGAAGCTTTGCCTTTTTCGGGCTTCTGTAAGTTCGTTTCCTCGTTGCTCCTGCCAAAAGTTTTCCGCCACCACTTGTTTTCCCTCAACTTTTCGCCGTTTTGCAATTACCTGATTGAAAAAAAAAATTATTGGGTGAATTAAAATATAGTGTCATGTTAACAGTCGAGAAGAGAAATTTTTAATTTAAGAAAACAAATATAAACAATAAAACTGTACAGGTATGGAGAACGCACGTGATCTGTAAGAAATTGGTCTGTAAAACAAGAATTAGCCGACTGGAAGAAGCAACTGCTATCGTAAATCTAAGTGACAGCGGGACTGAATCTTGCGGCTGGGCCACTGCCCTTTTCTTCTTTGGTT
Organism: Thielaviopsis musarum; assembly: GCA_001513885.1. Classification (NCBI taxonomy): domain Eukaryota; kingdom Fungi; phylum Ascomycota; class Sordariomycetes; order Microascales; family Ceratocystidaceae; genus Thielaviopsis; species Thielaviopsis musarum. The sequence continues at coordinate 15,991 of LKBB01000157.1, forward strand.
CCTCTGCCCGGCACTACTTTACTTTATTTGCTACTGCCTTATATTACGCTTACACCTGCATTACTTGATTCCATTTTTGTTGTTTCAATACGACTGCCGTTTCCTTCCGTAACTCCGGAGCCATGCATCAGAAACAAGACACAAGAAACGAACAGCAAGTTAGAATTCTTGCCGATATTACGTCTGCTGCCCTGAGAAACAATGGTTGTGCGTTGCTGAGCCAAGTAGTAGTTGGGCCAAAAGTCTCTGCCTCGGCCAGCCAGACCCCAAGCCACAATTTTCCTAGCACTACTAGTACTAACTCTTCAAACCAGGCCCGTAACAGTAGACAACCACGGCATCGTGACCAGACTAAGTCTCTCTAGCGTCTGTTATTGAAGAAAGGGCGGAACCCAGCCCGGCTGGCGTCGGGGTTATAAGCCTTTAAGAGCCACTAGGTCCTTTACCAACAACAGAAGATAGAAGCTAGCCTGTCTGCAGGATTATCGCCATAGCCGTTCTAGCTCTACCGTGAACAGCGGTGAAGAAGCCCTGTTCCCGGTCGACAAAAAACTTTCTCTGGCACTGCGACAATCCTGTCGTTCCATCGGCTGTTTTTTTTTTCTTCCTTTTTCGCTCTCCTTTTGTTAATTACGCAGAAAAATCTTCATTGGCTGGCAGCTGCATCTTTGGTAGCAATAAGCTGCAGCCATGAAATCAACAAAAGCCATACTTCCAATAAAGTGAATGGACCCCGAATAAGCCCCGGCTTGCCATGCAGAAGAAAAAAAACGAAAAACGGCAGACCATCATGCACATGTGCTCGGAAACAAAAGGCTAGACAGACCACAAGTAAACAAAAAAAACAAAAAAAACAAAAAAAAACAAAAAAAAACAAAAAAACAAAAAAAACAAAAGAAAACAAAAGAAAACAAAAGAAAAAAAAAAACAAAAAAAAACGAGCATGATAAGGAAAAGGCACGGTTGCAGATCGCCAAGTCTAAATGGAGAGAAACAGAAATTTGGCAACGTTGCTTATCCCGCCAAGCGCCGGGACCTGACCAAGAAAAGGGCAGACCCGAGGAGAAAGACAGGGGAAATAAAGCAAAAACAAAGGCAAAGGAAACCGCCGGAAAACACGTTCGTCTTATGTCAATCGTGCCGGCCGCCGTCGAAATAATACGGCCGTTGCAACCTCTCGCAGCTTCCACCCCAAGAGCTTCCCGACACATGCAAGCTGAGCAAAAACAGCAAAGAAAAGAAAATGATCAGAACCCCCCCCCCCGAGGTTTGGCCGGAGTCCCAAAAGTTTCTTAAAGGAAATAGCCGTTTTTTTTTCCATCTACCGACGCAACGCCAAAACAGGAAAGCAAAGCAAACAAGAAAAAGAAAGCCTAAAGGCTTCAGTGATAGGAGGAAGGTCCTTATTGAAATAAGTAAGTAAGCTAGCCTAACAAAAGAACCAGCAGAACAACGGCGCAACACGGTTCATTGTGCGGCTGTGCTTTTGGATCAGACTTTTCTCTCTTTGAATCTTTCCTTGTCCTTGGTTTGTTCTGTTATTGCTTTGACAAAGGGCCTTTTTTTTTTTTTACCACGCTTCTGCAAAGGAACTTTGTAGTCGCCGTTAACAAAGTCCAAAGCGGCAACCAGGAACTTTATTTTTGCTGCCTTGTTGGGTGACGAAGAAGCAATAAATGTGTCAAAGGCGGACACCGGGTATGCAAGGTTTATTATTTACGAATAAACATCACATCACTAGAATCTGGATGGACAGCTGAGAGCCAGTGGATTTGGCACGACTTACTGACAAAAGGCCCTGGATCCAAATAAAGAGAAAGAGAAAGAGTTGTGAACAGATGAGTCTGTTATACGGTTCGGCATATGCGTGCTATTCTACATACTTAATTACATAAGTACTTAAGTACGTCTCTGCGCTAAGGCTTGGCAAGCCAGAGGACCTTTTGTCTGCATGCCATACTGTGTAGAATAGAGTGAATAAGCTTGTTGGAGATTAGACGACGTTAACACCAAGAAAAACCAACGCAAACGATTTCCTTGTCCTTTTCTAGACTCGACTCGACTCGACTTACTTAAACTTACTGAACTGGATGGGACGGGGGGACGGACGGGCGTTCCGGATGCAGGTGCGGTACAGCCCATTAAACGGCAGTTGCCATGTATCCTTTCTCGTCCTCGTTGGAAACCTGTTTTTCTCCAACCTAAAAAAAGATAACACCACAAGAAAGAAAACCCCAAATCAAGTACGCAACACCAACAAAAAAACAAAGGGCCCTTTTTTGAATGAGACTCCATGCCTGTCTGGCTTGGTCAGTGCCACAATTTGCAATGTACCAAAATGGCAGCTGCGAAGACTTGGGAAGAAAAAAAAAACGAGACAGACACCAAAAAGAAAATGACGTCTCGGATCTGGGAAGCCGGTAGGTCCTTGCTAAAATAGAAAATCGGTACGATACGAAAGAATTTAGTACGAAGAGTCAGCAAAAAGAGCCAAGACTCAACTGAGAACTGACTCGTTTCTAGGTTAAAGGGGGGGAAAAAAAGAAAAAGAAAAAAAAGAAGAAAAAAAAAAGAAAAAAAAAAGAGAAAAAGAAGAAGAAAAAAAAGAAAAAAAAAAGAAAAAAAAAGAGAAAAAAAAGAAGAAAAAAAGCAGAGCTCCTTCCCTGTTTTGACAATCGCCCCACTATCATGACGGACGAAAGCTTTGTTTGTTCTTGTCTTGCTGGGCTGGGGAACTTCCGGTCGGGGGTTATTGCCTTTGTTGCTTGCTTGCTGCTGCTGCTGCTGCTACTGCTACTGCTACATATACTGCTGCTGCAGGCAGGCACTTAGCTCTCGCCTGCAACTTGCTGCACTGACAAAGTTCCTTCCAAAACCACAAGTTCCTTCAAAGCCACAAGTTCCCTAAGCAAGCAAGCTCTTTCTTTTGCGACAATCGCTTATCAGCAACAACACTAACAACAACAACAACTACTACTACTACTAAATATTCATAATCCATACATAATCTAGGCAACTGCCACGAAGCTGTGCATTCATTTGTGACTTGAATCTACCAATTTTTTCCCCTCCCTGTTTCTTTATTACATTTCTTCCTTTCTTTCTACAACTCTTCCATTCTTTTATTTTGTTCTCAACTTATCCATCCATCCATCCAACCAACCAACCAACCTTTATTCCAATCATTTCTTATCGCCAATCCATCTATCAATCTCCAGAAATGACGCGCGCGGCTCGCTCAAGGGTGTTTGAACATGGTCAGATGTTTGAGCCTCGCCAGCTCAACTCGACTATCATCAGCGACGCCGACTCTCTCCAAATCGATCTTCTTACTATTCAGGATAAGCCTTCTTCTGTTGCTCATCGGGTGATGCCTGCTATTGTTCCTTCTTCTATCGCTCCTATCAAGCCCGCCAAGCCCGAAAACGCTTCTGCTCCCGCTCTCGGCAGCTTCAACATCGAGGCGCCTGAAGAAGACGAAATGTCGTTTGCCAAGTTTCCCGGTATGCTCAGCCTTGTTTGCCATTTTATTCTTGGCCGCTTCTAATATTAGTCTATTCAGCCAAACTCCACGCCGCCAAGGTCGCTGCTGAAATGTACGACGCCTACGGTGTGACCAAGGGCCTAATCTTCCTGCCCGGCCAGCCCACCACTGAATACGAAGACTCGGACCAGAGCCCGCGCTTCCGCCAGCGCAGATAGTACGCCTTCCATCTTCTACCTCTCCATCAACCATTCTAACCTGCCACAGTTTCTTCTACATCACCGGCGCCAACTTCCCCAACTGCTACGTCACCTACGACATTGGCCAGGAACGCCTCATTCTGTGGGTGCCCTACGTCGAGCCGCGCCAAGTGCTCTGGTACGGCTCTACGCCCAGCCCCGAAGAGTGCCTCAGCAAGTACGACGTCGACGAGGTGCGCTACACCACCGCCCTGCCCGAATATCTGCACCGCCAGTTGCAGCTCGGCCTCACGCTGTATCTGCTGCACAAGAACCAAGCCCCGCGCTTTCCCGAATACATTACCCGCACCCTCAACTACCGCGTCGACTCGTCGGTGCTGCAGGAATGCATGGACGAAGCTCGCGTCATCAAGACTCCTTACGAAATCGCCATGATCCGTAAGGCCTGCGCTGTTTCTTCCCTGGCCCACCGCCAGGTCGCCGAACAACTGCTTAGCCTGCAAAACGAGCGTGAAATCGAAGCCATCTTCCAGGCCGCCTGTACCGCCAGCGGCGCTCGTGACCAGGCCTACCCCATTATTGCCGGGTCGGGCGTCAACGCCAGCACTCTTCACTACGACGAGAACAACGCCTCGCTGCTCGGCAAGGATCTTGTTGTTGTCGACGCCGGCTGCGAGTGGAACTGCTACGCCAGCGACATTACGCGCACGCTGCCCGTCACCGGCGCATTTTCGCCTACATCCCTTGCCATTTACAATGTCGTCGACAAGATGCAGCAGGAGTGTCTTGCCGCCGCCAAGCCCGGTGTGCTCTTTTACGCCCTGCATTTGCACGCATGCCGCGTCGCCCTCGTCGAGCTCATGACCCTGGGCATTCTGCACAACGGCACCGCCAAGGAAATCTGGGACGCTGGTACTGTGTCGGCATTTTTCCCGCACGGTCTCGGCCACCACGTCGGCCTCGACGTGCACGATGTCTCGGGTCGCGAGCGTCTGCTGCTTCTCGGCGAAGAGACGATTCGCATCCGTGGCGGGCGCAACATGAAGCGCAAGATGGTGGCGCCCGAGGCGCTCGCAGACGCCCTGCGCGCGTCGTCCGGCGGAGCATCAGCAGCGGGTGCTGTGCCGCCGCCGTATCGTGGTCGCCAGGCTCTCCAGCCAGGCATGATTGTTACAGTTGAGCCGGGTGTGTACTTTTGCCGCGAGTACATTGAGGGCTACTTCCTGACGAACCCGGCGCATGCGCGCTTCTTGAACACCGAGGCGCTGGAGGTGTATTACTCGGTGGGCGGTTGCAGACTGGAAGACGATATTCTGATTACCGAGGACGGCAATGAGAACCTGACGCCGGCGCCCAAGGGCCAGGAGATGCTGGACATAATCAACGGACGCTACTAAAAGCGCGTATTTACGAGGGGTTTTTTTTTTTCTTGGTTCCTGAGTTTTCTTTTTTTATAGCGATGTTGGTTTGGAGTTTCTCGGCGTTTTTTTGTTTGCTTTTTTTTTTTTCTATTTTAAATCGCATATCTTGATTCAATATACATTCCAATTGTATGATTCACATGCTCTCACACACACACACAAATGCCACAGGTCACAGTAAATTGAATGCTATATTATATCTGGTATCAATACATGCCTTTCTAATCCCGTCTCCTAGCTTACAAGTACTTGACATGTTGAGCCTTGCTCTTGCGCTTATACGCTAGGTACACGGCCACCAGGACAATCTGGCTACCGATGATAATATACACCAGACGCCCGTGGTTGGAGTGCACCGTCGTCAGGTTATCCGCTAGCGTGTTGTGGTTCTGGCCCAGCTGCGTGGTGACCTGGTGCTCCATGCTGCGAATCATGTTTTGCAGCTCGAGGCGCGTGCGCTTGAGCTCGGCCTCGAGAGAGTCGACCTTGTTAAGCAGTCCGCCGGTGGCCGTGAAGCGGCTCAGCTCGACGCGCACGTCGGTGCGGAAGTTCTCCATGACCAGCATAAAGTCCTTGGTCTGGCGGTCGCGTTCGTCAATGTTTTGCGCAAGCTTCTGGTAGATGGTCACTACATGGTGGTCAATGGCCTGGATGCGGTCGTGTAGATCAGCAAATTGCTTGGCGGAGTCGACGATGCTGGCAGCGCTGACATCGGGGAATGTGCCGGGGATGGTGTAACCGCCCTGTTTAGGCTGTTGCTGCTGCTGTTGCTGCTGTTGCTGTTGCTGTTGCTGTTGCTGCTGTTGCTGTTGTTGTTGCTGTTGCTGTTGCTGTTGCTGTTGCTGCTGCTGAATCTGCTGAGCATCCGGAGGCTTCACAGAGTCGGCCATAACAACCATCTTGAAAAGCTCAACCGAGTCGGCGATATCGCCCGTAGTAGCGCTCACACCCAGGCGGTAGCCAGTAGGAATACGGAGCTTGTCCGTCTCAAAGCACAGGTTACCGTCAATCTCCACGCGGAACTTGCCAGCCTCATTACGCATCTTGATCTGCGACGGCCGACCCAGGTTGCGGTACGAGTAGTGGCAGTTTCCGAAAGCCAGCGAGTCGACGCTGTGCTCGCGGCTAAAGTCCTTGGAGCCGTCGTTGAGAAAGCCGCGAATCATGCCGGCACCAGACTGTGAGTCAACCACCAGCGCCAGACCCTTGAAGTTCTTGACGCCGTAGATGCTTTCGGCGTGGACCACGTCGGGGCCCTTTTCGACGAGCCAGATGTTGAGGTTGCCGCTGCCTCTTTCGGGGCCGCTGGCGCGGAAATCGACATCAGCCACCCAGGTGGGGTGCATAAGATCATTGTCTGTCCAGATGGAGGCTTTCTCGTTGCCTGGGGCGGGCGGCGTCAGGACAACGCGGTTTGACAGGATGTCGGGCTTGTTTGGCTGGCCGCGCAGGTGGAAGTGCGGGATCTGGCCATTTTCAGATTGGATCCTAGGTAGTCCAGGTATTAGTTACCACAGCACATACGCATCAAATCAAGATTTTAGGACGAGTAACATACCGTCCCGAGTAGCCAAAACTAAACTCGTTCAAGAGGAATTGGGCATCGACCAGGCCAGAGAGCAGAGCCGCCGAAAGAGCGGCTGAAACTTGGAAGCGCATCTTGGTAAGACGAGCTTTGATAGATGGGTACAAGAAAAAAGAAAAGTGTAAGAAGTAAGCAACCGGGCTTCAAGAAAGTAGTATAAGAGAATAAATATGTGACAATAAAGAATCGACTCGAATACAAAGCTTCCTGCGCCAGACGCTTGTAGAACAAAGACAAGAGAAATAAAATAGAGTTCTAGAATCAAAGCTCTGGATAGAAAAAGAAACAAAGCAGAAGAAAAGAGTCTGTGGGCCAAGCAAACGAGCCCGCCTTTCGCTTGGACACTGATGTTAGTCGAGTCAGTAAGTCGAGGTCAAGCCGGCACAAAGTTGCGATTAAGGACACTTTTCAGGAAGCAGGAGCCAGCAGAAGCAGACTCAAAAACAGAGACAGGGTGCTGAAGCGAAGCAATTTCTCGGGAGTCTGACGTTGGTTGCAGCAGTTGGCCAGAGAGTTAAAGTTAGAGCGGGCGGTTTGGTTTCGAAAAGGTACGGAAGCTTTAGTGCAGGGGGCCTCTGTAATACAGCCAGCGGGCCTAAAGCTATTGTTGGCTGGCGGACTGAGACTGGGGTTGGTGAGCGGAAAAGAAAAAGAAGCAGCTCGATCCCTAATAGAAGACCCCAAGAACAAAGCAATTCGATAGATTTGACGGCGGATTGATTGATTAAATATTTAGATTTGATGGCGGAATTAATGAGCGAGAAAAACCGACGGGTATTTTTTTTTGTTTTGTTTCTTCTAGCAAATGGCCAAAAAATGTTAGATTGCAAAAATTTGGCAAAAGATTTTTAATGGGCAAAAGTTCAGTGGGAAGCAAGAGCGAAAGCAGTTAAAGCTCTACAGTAGAAAGCTCCTTTGTATCGAAACCGTGGCTTTTCAAGGGTCCACAGGTACCCCTCTGCGCAGAAATCGGTTATGCCAGTACTTGCAGTACTTGCAGAGCTTGTAGCTTGGCCACCCAGTCCCATACAAATCCCTGCCTTTTCCGCAAAGTACTGGTACTTTGCTTCTGAACTTGGCGGCAGAATTCGCTTTTTATCAAAACTCCAAAGCTCCGGTCAGATTTTGGCGTTGTTCTTCTTGCCCGGAATTTCCATCTGCCATCCTGTCCTGCTTCCACGCCAATTCATCCCATCAATTACTCCGAGAATGGTGTAGATTCCCATTCATTCAGCCTTCTCTTCCGCCGATATATCGCCGTTTCTTGTTTCTCGCCATGGACGCCTATCCTACTCTGACGCAGTGCGCCATTGTGGCCGCTGTGTTCAAGATTCTGCTGTTCCCGGCATAGTGCGTTTCCATTTCCCCAAGTAGTATTGCTCAATACTAACACCTCCCTCACAGCAAATCGACCGACTTTGAAGTGCACCGCAACTGGCTCGCCATCACCAACTCGCTGCCCATCTGGGAATGGTACTACGAAAAGACGTCAGAATGGACGCTCGACTACCCACCCTTCTTTGCCTACTTTGAATGGGCCATGAGCCAGATTGCGCGCCTGGTCGATCCGGCCATGACGGTTGTCGCGAACCTGGAATATGATAGCTGGCAGACGGTGTACTTTCAGCGCTTCTCGGTCATTGTGACGGAGCTGGTACTGGTGTTTGCCCTGCAAAAGTATGTCTTGGTAGCTTGGTAGTGATATTGTGAGCCTGGGCTGACCGTTTTTTTTCTTTCGTTTGTTAGATACATTGACAGTGCGCCGCTCACTCTCAAGCGCGCCTCGCAGGCTGCCGCTCTCTCGATCCTCCTCTCGCCCGGCCTTCTCATCATCGACCACATCCACTTCCAGTACAACGGCGTCATGTACGGCGTGCTCATCTACTCGCTTGTTCTCGCCCGCCGCCAGTCGGGCCTTCTCTTCAGCGGCATTGTGTTTGCTGCCCTGCTCAGCATGAAGCACATCTACCTGTACTTGGCGCCGGCTTACTTTGTCTTTTTGCTGCGAGCCTACTGCCTGTCACCCAAGAGCATCTTCACCATCCGCTTCAAGAACTGCATTGCGCTGGGCACCAGCCTGGCCGTGGTCTTTGGCGCAGCGTTTGGCCCGTTTGCGCTCAAGGGCCAGATCCCGCAGGTTCTCAGCCGGTTGTTTCCGTTCTCGCGGGGCCTGTGCCATGCCTACTGGGCGGCCAACGTGTGGTCCATCTACTCGTTTGCCGACCGCGTGCTGATCTATGCGGCGCCGCGGCTCGGTCTGGCAGTAAAGGCCGAAGCGCTGAACAGCGTGACGCGCGGTCTTGTGGGCGACACAGCTTTTGCCGTGCTCCCCGACGTGACGCCGCGCGTGTGCTTCCTGCTGACGCTGTTCTTCCAGGCGCTGCCGCTGCTCAAGCTGTTTCGCAAGCCGACGTGGGACAACTTTATCGGGGCCATTACGCTGTGCGGCTATGCATCGTTCCTGTTTGGCTGGCACGTGCACGAAAAGGCGATTCTGCTGGTGATTATCCCGTTTAGCCTGATTGCGCTCAAGGACCGGCGGCACTTTGGGGCGTTCCGGCCGCTGGCTGTGGCCGGTCATGTGGCGCTGTTTCCGCTGCTGTTTGGCGCGGCCGAGTTTCCCATCAAAACAGCCTACACCATCTTTTGGCTGCTAGTCTTTTTGATGGCGTTTGATAGCCTGGCGCCGGCATCGAACAAGGCGCGCTTCTTTTTACTGGACCGGTTCAGCACGATTTACATTGCCGTCAGCATTCCGCTGCTTGTGTACTGCTCGCTGGTTCACGGTGCCATCTTCGGCAAGCAATACGAGTTTTTGCCGCTAATGCTCATCAGCAACTACTGCGCGATTGGCGTGGTGGGTAGCTGGATTGGATACATGGTGGTGTACTGGACGGCGTAGAGGGGAGGACTCATTTCGATTTTTTTTAATAGTTGATAGACAAAATGATACCACTTTCAGGGGATTTTTATATTGCTTTGAGTTTACATTGCTTTGAGTTTATATTCGTTGAGTTTATATAGCTTTGAGTTGAGGAGGGTGAAAGAGTGAAAATATTGCGAGGTGAGTGAAAGAGAAGAAGAGAAGTGTGATGTCATGCTCACCGAAACATTGACCATCCCTCACCGAAATGCCCCACTATTTACATAATCCGTGGGCTCATAAGTTTTGTTGTTTGCTTCGGTCAAGGTTCAAGCAACGACGCGACGCTTTCAATCGGCCGACGCAATTTGTCGACGGCGCTTCCTCCGAACCGAATCCTGCACAAACACCAAACAATGGCGCCCAAACTTGATGCTGCCGTGCGTCTCGCGGCCTCTGGTTTGTGTCGGAGCTGCAATGTAGCTGCGCGCCCGTCGCTGGCTGCCCGGCTCGGCCTCTCTACTTCTACTTCTGCCACTGTCGCTGCTTCGTCCGGTCGCCGGCTGCACAGCTCGCTAGTGAATAAGCAGCCGACATCGGTGCCGTCTGCCGTGCGGACGCTTTCGTCGTCGGCGCCACATGCGCGCGAAATTCTCGCCGACATCCCTACCGAACACCTGCCCAAGCCGAAGCTCGAGGCCGACAACCTGTTCCACTCGTTCTCCAACTCGCCCATTGCCGAGATCCGCCAGCGCGCTGAGTTCATCAAGCACCGTGCCTTTTGCCCCGAGCACAACCATCGGCCCATGTGGGCGCCGACCATGGCGCCGCAGGCCGAGGACCAGGCCAAGGAGCCCGGCACTGCCGACCCGCAACATCCCGGCTTTGAGTGCCCGGATTGCGGTATCCCCGTGTACTGCAGCGAGCAGCACTGGATGGAGGACTACGAGAACCACATGAAGGTGTGCGACACGTTGCGGCAGATCAACGAGGACACGCACGACCTGCACTCGGGCCGGGCGTTTCCCGAGTTTGCGTACAGCGGCGTGCAGATCCGCGAGGCCATTGTCAACATGTCGGACTGGGACAACTACATGTACTCGCGCGACTTTGAGGCCGTCAACTCGGACCGCTCGATGCGCCACATTACGCGGCTGCTGACGTACCCGGTCACGGTGGGCTCGGTGCTGCACGAGCTGAGCCCGTACACGGTGGGCAAGGACTCGCGGCTGACCAACGAGGGACTGAAGAGTTTGAGCGGTAGGTTTTTTTTTTTTTTTTTTTTTTTTTTTTGCTTTGCATCATATTTTTCACTCCATGTTTTTTTTTTGCACTTTGTTCTTTGGAGGCTAGAGGGATTTACTTGTCCAGAAACATGCTAACAAGCCAGCCCTGCGCTACTCGCTGCACCCGCCCAAGCGTGCCGGCGAAAAGGTCAAAGACCTGAAGCTTAACCCGCCGGCCATGCGCATCTTTGTGCTGGGCGCGCGCGCCGAGTCGTCGCTGCCGCGTGAGGCGTGGACGGAGCTGTCGCACCTGTTCCCCGACACGCGGCTGCACGTGATTATGATTGGCCCTGAGGCCATGGCCAACCGCGACGACGAATTCCCGCTGCCGCCGCGCACGCCGAGCAACCCTTACGGCGCGGTTGTCGAGGACCGCATCTGGACCAACCTCAAGATCAGCACCATTGTCGACTACTACCACACCATCCACAAGACGGGCTACTTTGAGCCGTACGACCCGTACTTTGACTGCTTTGTTCTGTTCCACCCGGGCCTGGGCTACCCGACTACCAGCCCCGAGTGGGCCGAGACGATTCCGCAGCTGCTCGAAACGAAGCTGCCGATTATCTGCACGGGATACACGCAGTACGACATGGAGCGCGATATCGAGTGGGTCAACAAGACGGCCAAGGGCGAGTTTGATATTCTGCTGAAGCCGGGCGAGAACAAGTTCCGCAGTCTGGGCTGGGAGATGAATGATTTGGATCCCAAGGATGTCCACTGCCGCAACTGGGGCGTGTGGGCATTCCGTGGCAAGAGGTATGTTTTGTGTTGTATTGTGATTTATTGTGTACTCTGATGCTTGTAGTGGTGCTTGTAGTGGTGCTTGTACTCTGCTTGTACTCTGCTTGTGCTCTGCTTGTACTCTAATGGATTGATGCTAACTGCTGGCAGATACGAGGCGACGGTGAAAGAGGACGGCACGATTGCTCTGTAAGATATGGTGGACGTTGGTTGTAACTTTCACTCTGTATAATAAAACGATGTTCTTGTATACGTTGGATCTAGGGTCTGGAGGGATGTAACCCTAAGGCTCAAGGATCACAAATATGTAGTACTACCACTCAACCTGACGACTGAATCTTAAATTAACCAACTTAAGCCATCCTATTTTATGAAACCACCACACCAGTCATCCCATCTCACAACGCCAATCATCCCATCTCACCTCATCACAACGCCACTCTCTTTTCACTAGAATGGCCTCCATCACCCCCCTCCGCAACCCCGGTCGAATACGCTCCTCGGGTTCCTCCACTCCCGCGTCCCGGACCCCACCCCGACGCACCTCCACCCCCACCCTTGGCGCCGGCGCACCGCCGCTCTCTTCCGCCGGCCAAACCCGCCGATCCACACGCACCAGCGACCCGCTCGGCGAGCGCGCCACTGTCCAGCTGATCCGTCGCGTGCTGCTCCCCGCCCAGTACAGCGACCAGCTAACAGCGGCCGCGCTGCAGGGCCAATTGCCGCCGCTGACATCGTCAAATGACCTGGACCTGCAGGTGTACGCACTGCTGGCGATTATCCTGCGCGATTATGTGCAGGCATGGTACAGCCGGATCACACCCGACGAGGAGTTTGTCGGCGAGATTGTGCAGATTATGGCGCACATTACGACGGCCATGGAGCAGCGCATGCGCAAAGTCGACTGGGAGAGTTTACTACTGGACGAGATTCCGGAGCTGGTGGAACAACATGTACTTGGTAGGCGCAATCAAGTCTAATGATAAGAAGTGCTGAGTTTCTGACCCCAATCTACAGCGTATCGAACGTCAAAGAAGCCCGCTACAAGGCTGCCGCTTCAGGCCAACTCCCGCGAAATCTACCACGCGCTCTTCCCACTTCCCGCCATGGCGCCCGTGCCAGAAGCCGGCAACGCCGAGACCGCAGCAGCCCAAAAGGTCAACGAGGCGATATACCGCAAGCTGCTGGTGCAGGGCATGCTGGCGCTGCTGCTGCCCAGTGACGACCTACAGAATCCGTGTCTGACGGCGCTAGCCGGCGAGATCCTGTCCGAGACCATCATTGGCAATCTCGTGGCCAATAAGCTGGCGCAGCCGTGGATGTTGTGGGAGATTCTGGCCATTGTGGCGAATACGCTGACGGGCAAGAAGAAGCCGGCGGCCGAAACAGCAGCAGCAGCAGCAGCAGCAGTAGCGGCCCAAAACAAAGATCGCAGCCGGAAACCCAAAAAGCCGGAACCGGCTCCTCTACCCGTCACGCTGCCGCCAGCCCGACCCAGTCGCTGGTCGTTCCAGGGCCTCATCATCCTGCTCGTGCACTGGGGCATCGCAATCTACACGGCAATCCGCGGCGTCGTGCTGGCTGTCGTGCAGGCGCGCAAACTGCCCAGCAGAAAAAGCACCCGAGAAAAAGGCGGTGAGAAGGCGCCCATTGCGGCGTTCAAGCTGTTTAGCTGCTTTGGTGCGCTGATTGAGCTGGATGAGCGCATGCCGTGGCTCAGTGGGAATCTGGCAATGATGCAGTGGGCGCTGTTGAAGGGGCCGTGGCGGGTGGGGGCGGTGGACGGGGTGCTAGATCGGTGAGTTTTTCCTTTCTTTTTCTTTCTTTTTTCTTTCTTTTTTCTTTCTTTTTTCTTTCTTTTTTCTTTCTTTTTTCTTTTTTTCTTCTTTTTTTTTTCTTCAGTTCTTCATTTACAGTGTCTAGTGCTAACTCCTCAGGTACATTTCCAACACCATTACCAAAGCACTCGATGGCGCCCGAGTGCCACACCTGGTCAAATCCATCCGCGGTTCCGTCTTCCCCAACAACATGCCCGGCAAAGGCTCACTGTTTCCACCGGCGAACGCCGCGGAAGAGCGGGCGCTGCGGCTGAAAACGGCATCGGCGCTGTCGGCGCTGGTGCCCATGTGGATGCTGCGCGTGTACTTTTGCGGCGGCGTGTGGCGGCAGTTTGACGCCGACACTCGCGACAACGACAACGACGACAAAAAAGACGCAAATCAGCGCGTGGTCGACGAGATTGATAGGACAATCGTCGAAGTGTTTGCTGACGAGTACTGCAACCGCCACTTGATATACTCCATCGTCGAGCTGGTCTTTGTGCGGCTGATGCCTGAACTGGCTGAAAAGGGTGTCGAGGATTTACTTGGCGACCGGCTGGGCGTATAGTTCAAAGAGTTGAGTTACTTTGTAGATGAATCAAGGTACTAATGGAATGCGCATTTGGGTATCTAAGTCTAAAAGTCTACTCTCTCTCTCTATTCCGACCACCGCGTCTCCAGCTCCTGCAGCAGCTCCACCACCTTGGGCGGCGCTTCGTTATCCAGCGCCGCCCTTTCACTGCCCTGCAGCGGCCGCAGGACATATCGCGAGACGGCATTCGACGAGCGGTCTTCCGGGCGGCCGATGCCAATGGCGATTTTCGCCCAGTGCGTATTCGGCCACTCGTCCTTGCGCAGGCTGGTGTTGATGCTCTTGAGCCCGTTGTGGCCGCGGTGGCTCGACTTCCACTGGCGGATGCGCACGTGGCCCAGGTCGCCTTCCAGATCGTCGTGCAGCACAACCAAGCCAACAGTCTCGGGCCGGTCGCCGACGAGCTCTTTGAAGGTCTTGGCGACCCACGGGCCCGACACGTTCATCAGCGTGGGCGACTGCACGAGCATGAATTTTGCGCCGAGCGAGATTTGCGCTTTTTGCTTGCCGATGCGCTGCGGAGCCCAGGCCGGTTGGTTGGGGAGGAGAACCTGTAGCGACTTGATGGCTAGGTGGCCTGCAGAGTGGAACGTCTCCAGATAGGGTTTAGGGTTGCCCAGGCTGATGATGAGGAATTTCTCAATCATGGCTTCTGTAGAGAATTTGAAAGAATGTTTGAGTGATTGAGCGCGGCTTATGATTAGCCAGAAAATAAAGTGATAGACAAGGACAAAAAATGACCCAAACGCCAGAACAACAGCCCAACTCCGCCTTTTATATCCTCAGAAGTGAAGGTCAAACTTGGAAACCTGCTTACTTACTCCGTAGACTCATCGTCAAAAAAAGCTTCGCTGGTACTACTACCAGTTCCACAACGTCACGTGATCCATTTCGGCCAGCAGTTTCTGGAAGGTTTGCCTTACTTAATGATTGTGGCGCAGAAGGTCAAGGTTGAATGAATGCGGGCCGGCCGGCGAGAAATGTGGCGCAGCAAAGCAAGAAAGCTATAATGGGAACTTGAAGTTCGCTGACGTCTGACGTCGTTTCTCAGGGTACTACGTACTAAACGGCCCGCCAGCTACAGCGCCCTTTTTTTTTCTTCTCTTTTTTTTTCCCTGACAAGGCCTTCTAAACTAAACTGAACTGGCTGCAAACAAATCCGTTTCGCTTGTTTCGACCATTCTATTTCGCCAGCCGTTCCAGCGCAACAATTTAGTTTATTTCTTTTTCTCTCTTTTTATTTTTTTTTATTTTTTTTTTACCAGTCGCCTTTTTTCTCTCTCTCTCTCTCTCATCATCTTACGACGCATTACCTTCTTTTTTTTTTTTTGGCCAACTCGAAATATCGATACCCCCCCGACAAACAAGAAGATTGTTCCGCCGATCCGTTTCGAATCAACAAACGCCTTGTTCGCTGCTTCCCGCCAGCCTTGACCCGCTCCAGTTCCAGCTCCAATTCCAGCTCCAGCTCCAGTTCAATTCCAGCTCCAGCTCCAGTTCAATTTCTAGCTCCAGCTGCAGCTCCCAGCGCCCATCGCATATTCCCCCGATATCATATAAATCAACCCGACCACTTTGTTTCTGTGATTATACGCCAACATGTCGTGGGCAGGTGCGACATCTCGCTGATACAATGCAAATGCAAATGCAAATGCAATCCACGGCTTGTGCTAATGCGTGTGGTGTGCAGGCTTCAAAAAGAATGTCAACCGGGCTACTACCCAGGTGATGATGAAGACGGGTACGCTTTCCTTGGAGCTTTGGCAGATGGAAATCTAAATACTAACGGCTCCAGGCCATGTTGAGAAGACGAATGACCGCGACTATGAGGTGGAAGAAAGGTGCGCCCTCTTTGCTTTGCTTTGATTTGCTGCCCTGTCCTGCCCTGCCCTGCCCTGCCCTGTGCTGTACTGTGCTGTGCTGTGCTGTGCTGTGCTGTGCTGTGCTGCGGGGCTTATAATCCCGTCTGAGGCGACCGCCGCTAACATGTGACAGACGATTCCGCACCATGGAAACCGCGGCAACCCGGCTACAGAAAGAAGCCAAGGGCTACCTGGACTCTCTCAGAGGTGTGTGTCCCCTCTACCTACACCATACACTAGCTAAATATGCTAACCCCCGGCTAGCCATGACGGCCTCGCAGATGCGCATCGCCGAGACCATAGACGCCTTCTACGGCGATGCAGGCGCCAAGGATGGCGTGAGTAAGAGCTACAAGCAGGCTGTCGAGGACCTCGACGCCGAAACTATCAAAGCGCTTGACGGGCCGTACCGGACCACAGTGTTGGAGCCCATTACGCGCTTCTGCGCCTACTTTCCCGATGTGAACGAATGTATGTTCTCTCTCTCTCTCTCTCTCTCTCTCTCTCTCTCTATCCCCCCTCTATTCCCTCTCGCACCCCCTCCCCTCCCTATCCCCCTTCTATCCCCCTCGTCTTCCCTCCCCTCTACATGCTAAAATGTCTAACCCCCACCCGCAGGTATCAAGAAGCGCGGCCACAAACTGCTCGACTACGACGCCCTACGCGCCAAAGTCAAGAAACTCGCCGACAAGCCCGACAAGGACGTGACCAAGCTGCCGCGCGCCGAAAAGGAAATGGAAATGGCCAAGGCCACGTACGAGCAGCTCAACGAACAGCTCAGCACCGAGCTGCCGCAGCTGATTGACCTGCGCGTGCCGTACCTGGACCCCAGCTTCGAGGCCCTCGTCAAGATTCAGCTGCGCTTTTGCGCCGAGGCGTATTCGCGCATGGCTCAGGTGCAGCAGTACCTCGAGCCAGAGACGCGGGATTTGTATGCGTCGGGCCAGCTGGATGATCGTGTGGAGCAGGTGTTGCAGGAGATTCGGGAGCTGAGCATTAGTGGGACGGTCTAGACTTTTGTTTTTGTCTGTCTTTCTTTTTTCCTTTTTGCTGCGCTTTCGTCCTTTTCGTCTTTTTAGTTCCAGGGGTCTTTGCTTTAGAGGCATCCCTTTGTTTATATCTCGATTGCCTGCTTGATCTAGGACTTGAGCTGCTAGACCAGAAGTCTAGATACAGAGTTGTTGAGGCTTTACATTTGCTTGTTGCTTTGTTGGCCAGTCGGGCTATTCACCATTCTGGTAGGGCCTTTATTGTTTTCTTATGGCGTTTTTTTTTCTTCGGGTTTTCATATTCAGATACAAGACATTTCATTCTCAAGTTACGTTTTAGTGTTGTGGTGCACGGGCGAGGTGTAGATCTTTTAGGCTGCAAAAGAATCATATATACAAGCAGTAAATGAATAGTCGTAAATCATTAATAACAGTGAACTATTTCCAGACAAACGAAAAGAGCAAAAGCGGTAAAAGGGTAAACAGAACAGGCTATTTCGAAATGCTAATCTACAGACAAGGTGACCCGGCAACAAAAAACAAATCAGAACACCGTAGGCATGGGAAAGAAGAGAGAAGAGAAGATGAAGAAGGGAGAGAAGGGAGAAGAGAAGATGAAGAAGGGAGAGAAGGGAGAAGAGAAGATGAAGAAGGGAGAGAAGGAAGAAGAGAGAAGAGAAAGAAAGAAAAAGGAGGAAGAAAGAAAGAAAAAAAAAACTACCGGAACAGACTCTGTACATCAACCTGTAAGCCGGCTGGATACTGGTTTGGATATTGCCCCTGGTAGTGCTGCTGGTGCTGGAGTTGGTGCTGCAGCTGTTGCAGCTGCTGTGGGTGCTCCTGATACGCCTGGTACTGCTGCTGTTGATGCATCTGCTGCTGCAACTGCATCTGCTGCTGCATCTGCATTTGCTGATGATACGCCTCCATGGTCTGGATCTGAAACTGTTGTTGTTGCTGTTGAAACTGTTGCTGTTGCTGCAGTTGTTGTTGCGGCTGTTGCTGCGACTGGTGTGGGTGCGCAGCCTTGAACTCTTTAAAAATGCCGATAATCTTTTCCATGGACTCGCTGCGCTCCTGGTCCGACGTGGCATGCATCCAGATGCCGACGGTATCCTCGTCGTGGCCATCGACCTGCAGCATGAGATAGTCGCCCGACACCTCCATTTCGACAATCTCGTCAAAGCTGTAGACGCGGTTCTCCGTGTTCTTGCGGTTGAGGATAAACAGGTAGTAGGTAGGGTGCACGCTGGTGGTCAGGCCCGACTGGCAGATGAAGAGCGCACCCTCAATAGTGGTCTTGGCCCACTGGCCCTGGGCCGTGTCGAGATGGTACACGACGGCGTGCGAGTTGCAGTAGTTGATGTGGGTGACGTCGGCGAGGTAGCTGCGCAGCACTTTGAGGTTGATTTCGGTGTTGGTGCGGCGCGCCAGCGTGGGATTGGGTGTGTTGTCGACGACGTAGGGGGCGTCGGACTCGTAGTCGGAGACCTTGTTAGCCGACGGGTTGCGCTTGTGTTTGCCGTAGCGGCGGGGGGTTTGTTGGCTCATTGCGACGAGCGGACGGGATGAGTTGAGAGCTGGAGGGAGGTTGAGCGATGAGAAGAGGTACTAGTAGAGGATTGGGCTGGATCAGTTTGCGTAAGGCTGAAGACTTTGTCGAGCTGTCTGGGATGGGCGGGCGCGTGGTTTTGATTGATTGAATGAATTGGAAATAATAATTATTAGAGAGAGAAATAAAAGAATACAAGAATTCGATGAAGCGAGCAGTTCGTTGGACAAGCTTTGAAGGCGCAAAGGTTGGATGGGTTGGAATCAAAATGGCTTTGCAGCTTTGGTATTGGTTATTATTAAGTCAAGTCAGTGATCAAGTTGGGTCAAATTAATTGATTGATTGCTGGTCCCCACTTATCCGCCTGCCCCACACCATCGTCATATGCTTCCCATCCATCCATCCATCCATCTCTGATTCAACCATTAAATCGCTACTTGAGTACTACTACGGAATACTCCTACTTAAAAAATGCAGCCTCACATCCGCCGTGCCGTCTCCTGGCATCACATGCAATCCAATCCACTAAAACCCGCTTTATGGTTAACTGGCATGGACAATTTCCCTGATTCATGCTTCACCGCCGCTAGGGTCAGGTTAGGGTCGGTGAACCCCACGTGCAGTTGAACAACAGAAGAAGAACCGATAAGTCGTCAGTCGCTTCGTCTTTCAAGTCGGACCTTCATCAGCAGCTATTTTTTTTTTTGTTTTTGTTTTTTTCTTTCTCTTTTTTTTGCTCTTTTTTTTTTTTTCCTGTAGTTCCATGTTTTACATAAGCAGCAGCATTTCCTCTGTTTATCTTCTATCACCCGCATATTTGACCAGCAGCTTTAACGTGCACCTTTTCTTTTCTTTTTTGAGCCTGGCCACTCGTTTTTCTTTTTATTTGTTCGCTACATAGTTACGGGCTCTTTAATTTTCTCTACTTGGCTTACTTGCTTGCTCCGTTTCAGCTGGCTCCACGGCACTTGAATCAAGCTTAAATCCGCCCGCCTTTTGTCTCTATTTCTCGGCTTAGCGCCGCTTGGGTTGAAGCTGCCCGCTCATCAGCTTCCAGCGACTGCTTGAGAGCTTGTTGATCTGATCGGTCAGTTGATTAACCCTGTCGTCCTAGCGCGCATCACTACTGACGTTGCGCTAGCTTCAAGCTTCTTCCCATCTCTTCGTTCGCCATGGCGCCTTCTATTGATTCGACCGACGGCATCTCCACACGCAGCCACCGGTCGGCCACTGTCTCGACGGCCCCTTCGACGCTTAACCGCAACGAGACTATAGAATCCGAGCCGGTCGAGATACCATCCGGCCCCACGTCTATGGCCCGCGCCGTCTATGCCCGCCGGCCCGAATACACCCGTCCACACCGCATCCGAGTCAAGATTGGCACATGGAACGTTGCTCAGAATACCCCGTCGGCATTTGACCTGCGCAAGTGGTTCTTCCAGCCAGCTATCGACGGACTTCTTGAACAGCCAACACCACCAAACCGCACCAAGATGACGGCATCAGCGCACACCGACTCGTTCACGCTTGAAGTCAGCCCTGATGCGCCGCGGCAGCCGTGCAAAAACAGAATAGGGCTCTATGTCTTGGCTCTACAGGAGGCAACGCCGGCAACATTGGGTCAGCGCATCATCGGCACGGACCCAGTGGTTGAGGATCACTGGAGTGACGCAATAGCCGATGCTGTGCCGCCTGGATATACGCGCATCGTGCGAGAAGTTATGACGGGCATCATCATGATTGTCTATGCTGCAACCGAGCTGGTAGAGACCATTAGCCATGTCAACAGCACCCAGGTCGGCACCGGTCTCCTGGGATATATGGGCAACAAGGGCGCAGTATCGGCTCGTCTCTTGCTAGGAGAAACCACGCGGCTGCTCTTTACAAACGCGCATCTAGCCAGTGGCAGCGAAGCCCAGTTCCTTGAGCGGCGCTGCTGGGATACCGGCCAAATCAAGGCGCGCACCGAGTTTGCGCCGGTTTCTCTGCCGGGCGGGCCGGACAGCGGCCCAGAAAGGATTGGCGACGAGGACCTGGCGTTTTGGATGGGCGACTTGAATTTCCGGCTGGATGCGCCAGGCGACGATATCCGCGGGCTGTTTTCCCTCCATTCGCAGGGAATGTATGGCGTGCCAGAGCCGTCGACTCCCATTAGTCTGGCTAGTTCCAGCAGCATCATGGAGCCGACAGACTCGTACGACAGCGACACGGACACGATTCTGAGCCCGCGGTCGGGCAAGTTTCCATTTTCTCCCGACGAACACAGCGATGATCTGCCGAGCCCGGACGACTTTATACCCGACGACGACGACGACCCGCTTTCGCTCCAGACCACTCTGAATTCTCTGCTGCCGCACGACCAGCTACGGCAGGTGATTCGCCAGAAGAAGGCTTTCCACGATGGCTGGAAAGAGGGCCCGATTACCTTTATGCCCACATACAAGTACGACATTGGGTCGCGCGACAGCTTTGACTCGAGCGAGAAGCAGCGCGCGCCTTCGTGGTGCGATCGCATTTTGTATCGCACGCGGCTTGACCTGCAAAAGCACCTGCAGCTGGTCAAGGAGGAAGAAGAAGCGAAGAGACTCCGCGATGAGCTCGAGCAGGAACCACCCGAAGATGAGGATGAAAACGAAGACCCCAATGTGCTCTTCAGTAACGAGGGTGACTACGAGGAAGAGGAAGAGCAAGAAGAGCCTCCTTTGCCTGAACAATCACAATCACAACCGCCAGCACCAACACCAGCACAAGCTGCCTGGGGCTACGACGGGTACGACGAATACAACGAAAACGAAGACAGCGGCGACCAAGATGGTGCTGCTGCTGCCGCCGAGCCTCTGGATCGCATCCGCCTGGAGCAGTACTGGTCGATGCAGAATATTACGTCATCCGACCACAAGCCGGTCATTGCCCTTTTCGCAGTCGACTACGACGCCGTGGTTCCAGAGCTGCGAGCAATAGTGCAGTCGGAAGTGGCACGAGACTTTGACCGTGCCGAGAACGAGGGACGGCCGGATATCACAATCGTCATCGAGACGCACAGTCTGCAGACACCCAGTTCCAGCAACGGCCAGGGCGAGACTGTTGATTTTGGCTACTTACAAGTCTTTAGAAAGTACTCGCAGACGCTGACGGTGGCAAATACGGGCCAAGGACCAGCGACCTTTTCCTTCCTGGACCATCCGGCCGAGGCAGGTCATCCGTCATGGCTGGCCGCGTCGTTTGTGGCTCTGGAAGTCAGTACGGATAACGAGGCTCTTGATCTCGGAGCCACAGTGACGCTTCAGCCTGGCGATACTGTTGGCATTCAAGTTGATGTTTGTGTGGACGATCTCGACCACATACAAGACCTTAATGCCGGCACGGCTCGTCTGGACCAGGTTCTTGTGCTCCGGGTCGAAGGCGGCCGAGACCACTTTCTGCCGGTGCACGGAACATGGCTCCCGTCGTGCATCGGGCGGTCTCTCAACGAACTCATCCGCGTTCCCGACGGCGGCATCCGCGCCTTCATGGCCGGGGCTGAGCTGACGGGCAGCATCCCCGACACCTACGAGGTGCGCTGCTCGGCGCCCAAAGAGCTGTTCAAGCTGGTCGAGGGCCTGCTCACGCTGACGGAGCGCGCCATCGCCGACGAGAGTATGCTTGAGGGCGCCGAGATTCCGCGCGACAAGATGGGCTGGCCGTATGACGAAAAGACGTGGCTACTGACGGACGCCACGGTACGCATGGCCCACAAGGACACGGTGGTCGAGGCGCTCGATTGCGATCGGCCGGTGCTCGAGGCGTTTCCGGTCGAGATCCCGGCGTTGACGCGCGTTGAGATTGTCGCCGAGGTGCTCTTGATATTCCTGCGCACGCTGGCCGACGGCATCATGACGGCTACTCTGTGGACCACGCTCGAGGGCCGACTGCCGCAGCTCACCACGCTGTCGGTCGCTACGTCGCCCGCCAAGATTCTCGAAGACACCAAGACGGCCATCCTCGACATCCTGTCGACCGGCCAGGGCCATAGCATATCCCTGGTCTTTTTGGCGTCGACGCTAGGCCGCGTATGTGCCGAGCTGTCGCCGGTGAGTCGTGCCGATGTCAAGGCAGCCGAGAGTCTGCAGGCGCCAGGCGGGGCGTTTGCGCGGTTCCGTCGGAATACACTGCCGATGGCGGCGGCGGCGGCGGCAGCTGCGGCCACGGGTGGGTCGCCGGCGGCTGTAGCAAAACGACGCGCAAGAGAGAGAAAGGTTGCAGAGTTGTTTACGGCGGCGGTGTGTCGCGTGCCGAGTGACGTGGCGAGTGAGCGGGAGAGAAAGGCGGTGTTTGGACGGCAGACGGGGGTGTTGGAGGTGTTTGTGCATCTACAGACGGATTTTTAGCTTACGAGAATTCTTATGAAGGGGTTTTATCAGTGGGGCAGGGGGTTTCTTTTTGTACAGAAGGCATGACGGCTTTTAGGTTTAGATTTGTAGTATAATGATAGTACTAAGCATTGATTTTGATGTTGTGTCGTTGTGTGTGGATCCCCGATATAAGGGTTTGTTAGGGTCTATCTACAGGAAAAGTACTCCGTAGGCCAATGTCGGTTTGTGTGCCGAGACTTGAACTCTTACTCCATACATCAACCACCACTCATTATACAGCCCCCATATGGACGTCCCCGCGGCAGCAAACGTGCTTGGCACTCTAGGAGCCGTAAGTAGCCGGCCATTTCAGAACAGAAGGCAATATAACTAACGCAATTGTATCACTTTGACAAAACAGGTGTGCTGGTCAATCCAGGTACGCCACATACTCTGAGCAAATACTCTGAGCAAATACTCTGAGCACATACTCTGAGCACATATTCTAAGCACATCCGAGCACAAACACAAGATGGCGTGGAAGTGAATCAGATCTACTACCGTGCACGAATCATTATCAAAGGGTAATCAAGGACAACACGCTAATCCAGGCAAGCTCATCCCCCAAATCATCATCAACTACCGCCGCCACAACGCCACCGGCCTCCAGCCCGCCATGATGATGCTGTGGGCATGGGCCGGCGTGCCGCTGGGCGTGTACAACATTGTGCGCGGCCTAAACGTGGCGCTGCAGGTGCAGCCGCAGCTGCTAACGTTTCTGAGTCTGGTGACGTGGATCCAGTGTTTTTACTACGAGCGGGTGAGTTTCCTGTGCCTTTGGCTTTTTCGCTAGTTGGCTTCTCTGCTAGTTGGCTTCTCCAAGTGCTAATCGCTGCAGAAATGGTCCGTCCCGCGCTGTCTCGCCGTCGTCGTCCCCATCGCCAGCCTCATGGGCGGCATCCAAGCCGGCCTGATTGTAGCCCTGCGCGCCGCCCACGCGCGCCACATGCAGTGGCCGCTGACACTAATGGCCGTACTGTCGGCCGCGCTGCTTGCGCTCGGCGTGCTCAGCCACTACCGCGACATCTGGAAGCATCGCACGGTGCGCGGGATATCGTTTATTTTCGTCGGCATCGACGCGGCCGGCGACGTGTTTTCACTGGTGTCGGTGCTGTTTGAGCGGCGCGTTGATGTGCTCGCGATAATTATTTACGCAACTGAGTTTGTGCTGTGGTGTGGCGTGTTTGCCTGTGGCGGCTGGTATAATCTGCGGCCGTGGATCAAGGCGTGGCTGCGTGAGCGGCGACAGGGGCACAGCAAGGCTGGCGGCGACGGAGAAGAGAATGACGCTCATGATGGCAACGGGAACGGACTTGCGCTGCATCAGATGCCTTCGTCAACATCGGTATTTACAACGCCCGGGGCGGCAATGGAGGTCCGAGAGAGAGGAGGGCATAGCAGCCAAACCCTGAGCATGGGGTAGTAACCCTAGAATGGTTTACTGATTACGTAAGCTGGCTGTTTAAACATACATTGTTCGGGGCGTAATTGTTTATGGCAAACACACAAACGCAACATGACACAATGGTTCTTGGTTCTGGGGGAGAGATTACATAGGCAGCATTTTGGCTGTATCAAAGGTGATATTATATCTAAAAGGCAGGTCACGATTTTTTCTTGTTTGATAAATAGTATAGCATATTTGAGACCCTGACTCTAGGCTGAAATGACAAAAGACACGTGCATGTGGAATTGTAATGAGAGAGGGAGCAGAAAGACCTTGCTTGTTATCAGATTTAGAGATTGGCATATTTGCTCCTACTTATTAGGAGTACAATGGCCTTGTGAAATATCAGGAGATGGGATAGCTTTCTAGAGACAGAAATAGGAACAAAAAGCCAAGGTCAAAAAGTAGCGGTCACAAGGAGCTTTTGCCACCGCAAGTGCTCGTGCTGCAGCTGCTCATACCACAGCTTGCCCTGCAAAGGGCAAAGGCAAAGGCATCGTACATGACTTACACGACTTACACCTATTCATGCACCTTACAGGCCAAGAAAAAACCTTCATATGCTGTGCTGCTTCCTCACAGCCGAAAGAGGCAATGACAAGAACTGCTAAAAGGTCTCGTAAAACTTTCTTTGACTGTTGGTCGATCAAGATAGAAGAAGCCGGATTGGAACCCGAACGACTGATCCCAATGTCCAACTTTGAAGGGTTATTTGATGCCAAGTTGGATCCGATGGCTACTGCGAAGAGGAGGTAGATAAATACAAGAAAAAACAACCGAGAAACAGACATGAAGACAAAGAAAAAAAAGGAAGGAAAAAAAAAAAAAACTTGATGCTTCGGAGAAAATGTCCCAATACTCTCGACTCCGAGATCTCCTTGCGAGCCTCAGCTAGAGGCTACCACTAGTACTACTGAGTTGTATTATGATCTCTGTGCTGGCTTCGATCGCTGCTGAACTTGAACCTGCACCTTGTCTAAAAGCAAAAAAAAAAAAAAAAAAAAAAAAAAAAAAAAAAAAAAAAAAG
>LKBB01000157.1:41315-56638 GCA_001513885.1 Thielaviopsis musarum
TTCTTTTTTTTTTCTTCTTTTTTCTTTTTTTTTTTCTTCTCTTTTTTCTTCTTTTTTTCTTCTCTTTTTTTAGCCCAAGAGTACAACAATACCACCTAAAAAGCAACAGTACCAAAGCTTCGCCCTTGTTTTGGTTCCTGCATAAACACTGTGAAACCCGCAGAGCCCACCATCTCGCCTTTTATTTTCCTATTTTCTCTCTTCTTTTCTTCGCCTTTGTCTTTGTCTTCTTCTTTCATCACAAATTCAACCTTTTCTCCTAGTTTTTCTCAAATAAGCCCCCAGA
Organism: Thielaviopsis musarum; assembly: GCA_001513885.1. Lineage (NCBI taxonomy): Eukaryota > Fungi > Ascomycota > Sordariomycetes > Microascales > Ceratocystidaceae > Thielaviopsis > Thielaviopsis musarum. The sequence continues at coordinate 41,602 of LKBB01000157.1, forward strand.
CGGGCCACACCCACTCAGATACCTTTCGTTTTCTTTTTAAAGGCTTGTAAATGCAGGCCGCGTTTGACGTCTATCAAACAACACGTCTCTTCTTACTTACTGTTCGAGTAGTATTGCCTACTTGTATACCGCGCATTATCTACACTCTCCCTTATTGGCTATTCCCGTTCATGTATTCCCCTCGTCGTCCCTTTTTCTTTTCCTTCCTCTCCTTCCTTTCCTTTCCTTCCTTTCCTTCCTTTCCTTTCTCTTCTTTTCTTTTCCCTGCTTTCCCTACTACCCTTGTTCTTCTCCCATTTTCCCCTCCCCTCCCCTCCCCTCCTCCCCTCATCTTCATTCGCAGGCCTTGCTCTTTACTCTACAAGTAAGCCAGTAAGTGCACGCTGCAACTGCAAACTGCCCTGTCGACCTGGTCTGGCCTGGCTTAGCCTAGCCTAGGCTTTCTCGCTTCACATGCATGTTCCTTACCCAGCTTCCCATGAAAAAAAAAAAGAAGACTCAGAGAAGCCGTTTCTTCTTTTTCTTTTTTTTTCTTTCTTCTGTCCCTCAGGCCATCGGCTCATGCATCATAGCTGTAAGTTATAGTTACCACTTACCACCAACTGAATCTCCCTGCACAACAACCCCTGGCCCGGAACCAAAGACAGTGACTGAGAATGGGAGATGTGCGGCTTAGTAGCTGCTTTTTCGTCTCCTCTCTTCTTTCCGTTGGATTGGTTTTGCTGGTTATCATCTTGATAGGCCTTTTTGCTCATTGCAAGTACAGAAAGCTTGTCATCTGTAGACTGTATCGTTGTTTGGGTTTAATCTAGGCCCGGAATCGCCTAGTGCCAATCAAAATGTCAAATCAAGGGTCGTGGGCCAAGTCAAGAAAAGGTCAAGAGAAGGTGTTGAAGTGTATGTCACGTGACATCACCAGCACATAGCTTTGAGCTCGAAAGAAGAGCAAGCAAAAGTCGAGTTTGTCCTATCTATCCTTGTAGATATCCAGGTATAGATTGAGCTGAGCTTTGAGTGCATTTAACAAAGTATATAACAAAGCATATGACAAATACGTAGCCACTACGTACTTTTGTTGCCAGTAGTAAAACTCTGTATCCGAACATGCCGTATACAAGTAAGTATGCACTTAAAGTAATTGCTAGCTGAGACATTTGGCGACGTGCTTTATTACAAAAACCCACAGAAAATGATCTATTTATATGCGGCAAATGGAACAAACCACTCAGCTTTCCTGTTTGGGCTTCACTTTTGGAACATGAAGCAAACTTTAAATTGTTGTTTCTTTATTTCTCGCAGGTCATGAATTGTGTGCTCAATGGTCCCTTTTTTTTTCTTTTTTTCTCTTTTTTTCTTTTTCTTCTTTTTTTTTTCTTCTTTTTTTTCTCTTTTTTCTTTCTTTTTTTTCTTTCTTTTTTTTTCTTCTTTTTTCTTTTTTCTTTTCTGTTGTATCAAATACTGCAAAATATGAAATAAAGCATATAGCAAAGGAGGTCGTGGGATAAAGCTCAGCCGGGCTTGCGATTCCCACCAATTTCGCTGTGCTTTTAGCTGCATTTGGCACCCACCAAGACGGCCCCTTGTTGGATGGGATTGATTTCCCCTGGCTTTAGTTTAGTTGGCCATTGAAGGACAGGAACAAGGCAGGCAAGACAAGGCAAGGCGGGCAAGGCGGGCAAGGTGGGCAAGATGGGCAAGGTAAGGCAAGGCAGGATAGGCCTCTGATTTATCATGCTAAGCTTAACATTTACACCCAAAGCATACATGCACATACATGCAAAGCAACTTGATTGCTTGCCTGATGTAATTTAACTTGATTGATTGATGCATTGGTCGATTGATTGATTGCTGATTGACCTTGTACTGACTTACTGACTGGCTTGTATTTTTCTCCTATCAAACCTTGTTTGCTGGCTGCAGGTACAGCTAAATCAGTGCGACCCAAATTATTAGCGGAATCCCCAGTAATGGTAAGAGACAGAAAAAGAAGCCACGGATATTTTCTCCGTGATGCAGCAACTTTTTCTTCGGTAACTGCTTTCTCTTTCAATTGCTTCTAAAAAATAGGAAAAAAAAGGAAAAAAAAGGAAAAAAAGGAAAAAAAGGAAAGAAAAGAAGGAAAAAAAAGGAAAAAAAGGAAAAAAAGGAAAAAAAAAGGAAAAGAAAAGAGAGAAAGAAAAGAAAAGAAAAAAGTAAAAAGAAAAGAAAATTCCCCAAAACAAGGCCAGCTGAGTCCGTCGTCGAAACTCCACTTCAGCGCTCTTGCTTTTTTTTCCCCTTCTCTTTCCTCCTCGCTGCGCCCAACCCTGGCTTCGAACAAAGCAAAAGCAGGAGCTTCACCGATCAAGGGCAAGTGGGAAAACTGGCAGTTCCCTTTTTTTTTTCTTTTTTTTTTTTCTTTCTTTCTTATACACTTATAAAAGGAACTCACTACGGTGTGACATGCGGTACAAACAGAAAAAAGTATAAAAAAAAACCAGAATGAAGAACAAGAACTAAACCCTCACTCTTTCCTCTTCTCTCTATCGTTGTTCTTCCATCTTGTGCTGCCTCATGATTGCTCTCGTTAATGCTCGCTCTTGCTCTTGCTCTTGCTCTTGCTCCTGCTCCTGCTCATTCCTTGAAACTTGTGCCTGCCTTAGCTGCTTGCTCGCCCGGGGTTGGCCCTTTCCTCTGTAAATCAATCAATCAATCATATGCTGGTTAGCTGCTTCAACTCTATTTGATTTTGATTTGATCTTGGTTATTACCTGGACTTACTCATACATTTACTACTTTTTAACTAACTTGCTACAACTTACTTACTTATGCCGCTGTCCCCCTTCAATCTCTCCTTCTCTTCTTCCTTTTCTTCCTTTTGTGTTTTTTTTTGTGTGTGTTTTTCGAGCAGCAGCAAATCGCTAATTCAAGCATCTCGGTTATTTTTTTTTCTTTATATTTATTTCTTATTGTTTATTTCACATCTCGATCTTCTCGATTTCTTGACTTCTTTCTCTTCCAGTTCACGTCTTCGATTCGATTCGATCCCTCCCGCTCGTTAATAATTTCATTCACTCCTTCTGAGCCTGTCCTAATTTTCCGCAGCTCAACTTTTTATTTAACTTTTTTTTTTTCTTTTTTTTCCTTTTTTTTTTCTTCTCTTCTTCGTCACTCTCTCGTCGTCGCTTCGCTTTGCTCGGCTGTCGACCTTTTTCTTTTAATCTTTTCTTCGTCCGCTCCTTATAGCCCGACGATTGTCTTGTTTCCTGCGAATAATTCTTTTGCTTGTCTTTTGCTTCCAGAACAAACACGCCCGCCCGGTCTCATTTCAAATTTGCTGCTGGTTCGCTCGACCCTTGTCATTATCTCGCGCACGCTACTCCTACTACAAGTACTACTACTTTATAGCAGTCGCCTTTCTGCTCGATCCGCTTTTGGCCTTAGCTCAGTCAGTCCAGTCAGCCAACTCTGCTTGTTGATTTGATCTGCTTCTTTGCTTTACTCCAGACTTTGTTCTCCTGCCATTCCTTCAATCCTCAGAATTTTGTTCGATTCTTGCCATACTAAACAACACAACCTTTTCTGCCATACCCATTCCTTGGTTTCCAAAAAAAAAAAAACCTAAAAAAAAACTTCGCTGCGGTATGACGACATCCAAGAGTTCTTCGCGTGCTTCGGCACCGTTTGACGATGCTAGCACTGCAGACGCGAGCAATTTTGAGGATATTGCCCTGCAAGATGCTTCCCTGACCCCGACTCTCCCTCGCCACGGATCCCGTGATGTCTCTGCTACTCGCTCAGTGGCTTCTTCGCACCTCGAGACTTCGCCCACCTCAGATTCTGCTTCGAGTGCCACGTCGAAGCTCGCCAATGGCACGCGCCAGCTGACGGCCCCCGGCCTTAACAAAGTCCGCAACTCTGCGCCCCCTCCTGCCAACTCCAACCCGCATGGCCGCAAGCGTCCCGAACTCCTCAGCCTACGATCACATATCCGCCAGGCCAACATGAACGCCAACTTTAGAAACACAAACACCGGAAACCTGACAGGGCTGGGTAGTCCCGGAGCTCGCAATCCTGTTAGTCCCGGTGCCAAGAGCATCACTCTTTCTATGCGCCACCAGAGCCAGAGCCGCAGCCGCAGCCCCAGTCTACGGGATGACTCTAGCTTTGTCTTGAAGCCCCGACGCACTAGCTGGCAACCCAACCAGTCTCGCAAATCTTCTCTTGAGCTTGAACAAGAGTGCGACGAGGACGATGGAGGCGATATCCCCGATGGTCTAATTCTGGACAACGTCCCCCTTTCGCCGCGTCCTCTCAGTGAACGCTCTAGCAGTCGCCGCTCCAGCCACGGCCCTCCCTCGCCTTCGCCCAGCCGATCGAAAACCCGTACTGCCGGAAACGGTACTCCAGCCATTGCTACTGCCCATGGCAGCTTAAAATCGCCCAGCTGGAAGTCGGACTCCGGCCTTGACGAGACGGCGTCTACCAACTCAGAGCCCGTGCCCACCAAGACCAGAGCCCGGAGTTGGAACCTCGCCATGTCCGAGCTTAATCCAGAGGCCCGCATGCTGACCGAGAAGCTCGAGGAGCACCAAGACACCGCCCGCGCTGAGAGACCTGCTACTTGGGGATCTTCGCGCCAATCGCTGGACACCATGGTCCAGGAGCGCAATCGCCAGAGAAAACGCTCACCCCTGCCAGAGCTTCCGCCTCTGCGCAAGTCCGACGCCATGATTGACCCGCTACCAGTGTCCAAGGAGAAGGAAGCTGTTCTTTCCCGCACGCGCCCCTCGTGGCTCCCTCCCAAGGACCCCGAAGAGGAGAAGCGCCACCTAAGGGAGTACCAGAAGATGGTGGCCAAGAGCATGGAGGCCGAGCGGAAGCGCGAAGCTGCCAAGGTGGCCAACAAGGTCCGCCGTGACTCCAACGCTGAGAACACAATGCGCAGATGGGAGGACGATATTATCCCGCGCTGGCCCGACGCCATCCGCGAGCGCAAAACGCGTGAGCTGTGGTGGCGCGGCGTGGCTCCCCGCAGCAGAGGCATCGTGTGGTTGCGCGCCATTGGCAACGAGCTGGGCCTGACTGGTGGCTCGTTTGAGGCTGCACTCAAGAGATCCCGCGAGGCTGAGGCGAGAGTCGCTGATGGTAAGGGCGACTCGGAGGATGCGCGCAGGGTCGAGTGGTTTGCCGCGGCGCGCCGGGATGTGGAGGATAAAACGTGGATGGAGCTCAAGATTTTCCAAAAGGGCGGTCCTCTGCACGATAATCTGGTGAATTTGCTGTGTGCGTATGCCATGTACCGTGGCGACATTGGTTACGTGTCTGGCTGCAACGTAAGTAATTTTTCCCCTCTATTCTTAATGACCATATTGGCTAACCATATTCTTTAGACTATCGCCGCTCTGCTGCTCCTCAACCTGCCCAACGTCACCGACGCCTTTATCGCTCTCGCCAACGTCCTCAACAGATCTGTTCCGCTGTCCTTCTTCACCTGCGATGAAGCCGCCAAGGCCTCTGCCTACACTCTTGTCCACAAGACGCTCAAGGAGCGCTCGCACCCTCTCCACGACCACATTGTCGCCCTCTCCAATGCCGCCGCCGCCGCCTCGCAAACGTCCTCTGGCATGCCCATTCCCCACGGCCCCAACGCCTACCTGTGCAACGTCTTCACGGGCCTATTCACCAGCTGCCTGGCCATTGACGAGGCCGCGCGCCTGTGGGATGTGTACGTGTTTGAAGGCGACATGGTCGTTGTGCGCGCCGCCGTGGCCCTGATGATGCGCAATGAGGGCGACCTGCTCATGTGCAAGACGTTGCAGGACGTGAAGGACGTGCTCGACGGGCTGAAGAAGCCGCGCAAGGCGGTGGCCGAGGTGGGCGCCGAGGATACATGGATGAAGTTGGTTCGTGAGGTGGGCAAGGTGTAGACGAGGGTCAACCACACTTGTAACACCTTGCTTGCCACGGACTTTTCGTCTGTGATGTCATTTCTCCCTCTCTCTCTTTTTTTTTTCTTCATTTTCTTCCTTCGTTTTCTCGTTTTCTTTTATTCCCTTGAAAACTAAAAGTTACATCACAAAGTCAGGAAGCGTCTTTGTGATACATCTCTCCCATTTTTTATCCCAGCATTTCTTCATTATTCTCTTCTCCACGCACATTTTCTTTTTCTATTCTTCTTCTACATTCCTTGGCTTATATACCGCCTTTTCTTATTATCTTTTCTTTTTTTATACCACTGTTAAGGACGAGCACCGAGGTTTATTTTATTTCTCCGTTTCTATTCTTAATATTCTTTTTTTTCTCCCTTGTTGCTTGCTCATCGACAAGGTAGTTTGAATTCTTTTTCTTTTTTATATTTTCTATATTTTCTTTTTTATATTTTCTTTTCTGGGGAGGACTTTTTACTCATTTTTCTCTGCTTCCGATTAAATGATTTCCATGATATAATACTTCTTTACAATATTACTTCTCTATAGACCATGGAGCATACTACTACATATACACAATATCTGATATATACTACTATACAAATCACATATTCTTTTCAACCCACTCTGCATTATCATAGCATGCTTGATCCGTTCCATTGACGGGCTGGTGATGAATTATTAAAACATATCCGTTGACAATGTGCCTTTACTTTCTCTTGTGATCTATAAATTGGTGTATGTGTTGTGTGTGTGTTTGTGTGTGTGTGTGATGGGTAAATGGATATGAAAAATGTAGTTAAAAATGAATAGTGGTAAAAGAGAAGCGGAGAAAATAGGATGAGGGGGGGTATAGTACATCGAGGGGACCTGTCTTTGTTCTTTGTTCACGAGATTTGTTGGTGAAAAAAGAACTCGTTTAGCGTCTCTCTCTCGCACGCGGCGCCGCGCGTATAATGTCGTCTACTCTCAGAAGCAGCTGGATATACATGGTTAGCATCTGGTCTCTCTCGCTTGTGAATCGTTGTGGCATCAAAACTCACCTCTGCCGCTTCGCTGGCCGACGAAACAACCGCCTTCTTCAGCTTGTACGCCTCCATCACGCCCTTGTCGCGCATATCAGCAATGCCACCACCGGGCGTCATCAGGTCCAGACCGTACGTAGTCATGCCGTCGTAAATGGCCTTGCGCAGACGCGAGACCAGGTCGCCCGAGTCCAGACCGGCATTGTCGGCCAGAATGGTGGGCAGCTGGCGCAGAGCAATGGCGAAGCTCTGCACAGCTATCTGGCGCTTACCCTCGACGCGAGTAGCGGCGCCCTCGACGGCCTTGGCCATCAGCATCTCGGCGCAGCCACCGCCCAGAGTGGTGCGCGGCTCCTTGACTGTCTGCGACAGCACGGCCAGGGCGTCGTGCAGACTGCGCTCGGCCTCGTCGAGCAGCTGCTCCGTAGCACCGCGCAGGACAATGGTGCAGGCCTGGCCGGCACCGACACCAGAGAACTTGATCAGGGTGTCCTCGCCAATCATAATCTCCTCAATCACGTCGCACTGACCCAGCTGCACCTGGTCGGGGTGGTCAAAAGTCGAGGCAATCTCACCGCCAGTGACAAAGGCCAGACGCTCAATACCGTCAAAGTCGGCGTGCTCAATAGACATGATGCCGGCGTCGGTGAACAGCTGCTCGGGCCAGTTGTAAATCAGCTGACGGTTGATGAAGCAGTTGATGCCGTGGGCCTTGATCTTGTCGACCTTGGCCTTCATCTTCTCCTTCTCGGCCTTCTCCAGCTCAGCCAGCTTGCCTGTGGAGCTGACCTTGACGCGGGCGCCAAAGATCTTGACCTTGTCAGTGTCCATGGATGTGTTGGCAATCAGAATCTTGGCCTTCTCTAGCCGTTTGGGCTGGTTGACACCAATCTTCTTGTCCAGAATAAAACCCTCGTCCAGGTACGACTCGCACAGCTTACCGCCGGCCTTCTTGATGATCTGGATGTGGCTGAGGTCGGTCGACTTGCCGAGTCTGAGAATGGCATCGACGGCCAGCTCAGCAAACTGGTCGCGGTCCTGGGCGAGGACCTTGGAGCTCAGGGTGGTGCGGCCAATGGCGAGCAGGTCGTTGCGGAAGGCGACAGGGTCGCTGCTGTGGTCGACGGCCGAGGCCTCGAGGGCCTGGAGAGCAGCCGCAGAGGCTATCCGGTAGCCCTCAATGATGGTCTGGGGGTGGATCTTCTTGTCGACAAGCTTCTCAGCCTCACGGAGCAGCTCAGCGGCCAAGACGGCAACCGAGGTAGTACCGTCACCAACCTCATCGTCCTGGACCTTGGAGATATTGACCAGGACCTTGGCGGCGGCGTTGTCGAGAGCAATGGCCTTGAGGATAGTCGCACCGTCGTTTGTCACCATAATCTCACCAGTCGAGCTGTCAGACGAACAAGAAAGCACGAGTTAGCAGGGGGGAAAGTCATTGCAACGCGTAAACATGGAGGGGCAAAGCAGAAAAAGACTTACGCAGACTGAAGAATCTTATCCATACCCTTGGGACCAAGAGTGCTCTTCACCAGGTCGCCAACAGCAATGGCGCCGACAAAGGCAGCCAGACGGGCATTCTCACCCTTTTCCTGGGTGGTGCCCTCCTCGAAGATCTGGGTAGGGCTAAACGAAGACTATTGGTGACGACGGTTAGGAGGGGCACATGTCAAAGATAGAGCAAGGCAAACAAAGTAAAGGGGACAGCCATCGCCAAATCAGCAAAAGGGAGGGGAGAACGACTTACCATTGCTACAAACTGTGTGTCCAAAAAGAAAAAGAAAAGAAAAAAGATGGTGATGGAAGAAGCCGAAAATCACAAGAGAAAGATGGCGTACGTCTGTTAAAGGAGGATTCAGACGCGGTCGGTTTGTTAGGAGGCGATGTGGCTTGTAAGTTTGTCCGTTGCAAGTGATCAAAGTAAGTAGAATCAAGTTGGGCGGGCTTTGCTCCTGATTTTGCTTGGCCTTGTGCTTTGCTAGCAGTATTGCTGCCCCGTAAGTAAGTAAGCCCAGCAAATCTGGAAATTTTCTGCCTTGCCCTTCCTTACTGGAGCTTGACCTGCTGGCTAGCCTTTTGTTTTGGCTAGGCTGGATTTGCCCCTCCACCGTTCCCCCCCCCCTCCAATTGACCTTCTGGAACCCCCTGTTCTCTCTCTCCTACCTATGGGCTCGGTGAAGACATTTTTAGCCGTAGATATGCCGCTACCCTTAGGGGCTTACAGTATTAGTGGCACTGTCTCATGATTTGACATCCCATTCATGCCTGCACAAACACTCTGCCCTTGGCTGTTTCTCGCACAGTGCCCCGCACACACCCTCAAAAAAAAAAAGAGTTGTTCGAAAATTCACCCACAACTTTTTTTGGTATCATGAGAGAAGAGTGCCGTTCAGTTTGAATCGCTTAAGCCCCGATTACCTGCCGCCGCGAGAGCCACCTCATTTGCGCCTCGTTCATCCCGGATTTTTCAGCCGGTCGCTTGTTTTATTTTATTCGTCGATTTATTTCCGCCGAATTGTCTTTGAGACTTCGATAATTTTCACTGGATCTCATCCCTCGGACCCATCACAGCGAATTTTTTTAATTTTTTTAATTTTTTTTTTTCTTGCCTGGGCTCGTTAAAGAAAAAAAAAACAGGACCTTTGTCACCACCCCACCTGCCCCGCGACATCAAGTGCAAATCCAACCTACAACACCAACACAACAACCACACACACATACACACACAGCATGGCGCCTTCTTTCGACCATCTCCGCGAGGCGGACCTTGATGAAGATGAATGGGATGAGGAAGAGATTGACCTGTCGGATCTGCGCGAAAAGTTCGAGGTCCAGCTGGAGTCTGGCTATGACACGTTTGTCGTTGTCGATGGCCTTCCCGAGGTTACTGAGGAGCAGAAGCCCAAGCTGGTCCGTTTCCTGACCAAGAAGCTGGTTGCTGCCGGTACCGTCCGCGATGATTCCATCTTCATGCCCATGGGCGAGAACGGCAAGTCGCTCAAGTACGTATTTCTTTGATTTTCTTTTACGAGCGATTGATGTCATCCCTTTTACAGCTGGTCGCATTGTTCCTAACCACAGTCTCCTGCAGGTTTGCCTTTGTCGAGTACGAGACCCCCAGCGAGGCCGCCAACGCTGTCCGCCAGCTTGATGGCGTCGCTCTGGACAAGAAGCACAGTCTCCGTGTCAACAAGATGACCGACATTGACCGCTACGGCCGCGAGGGCCGCGTCTCCGAGACCTACGTTCCCCCCGAGATCGAGCCCTTTGAGGAGAAGGAGCATTTGCGCTCTTTCCTGGCCGACCCCAGCGAGCGCGGCCGTGACCAGTTCGTCATGCAGCGCGGCGAGCAGGTTGGCGTGTTCTGGAACAACGAGAAGGAGGAGCCCGAGAACATTGTCGATCGCCAGAACTGGACCGAGACCTTTGTCCAGTGGTCTCCTCTTGGTACCTACCTCACCTCAGTCCATGCCCAGGGCGTGCAATTATGGGGTGGTGCTTCGTGGACTCGTCTGCGGAGATTTGCTCACCCCTTCTGCAACCTTGTCCACTTCTCGCCCAAGGAGAAGTACATGGTTACCTGGTCTGCCCGCCCCATCAGCGTCCCCGAGGAGGGCCACCCCGTCCTGTCGGTTGACGACGATGGCAAGAACTTCATCATCTGGGACATTGATACTGGTGTTCCTCTCCGTTCGTTTGCCAACCTGGAGGTTCCCACCGAGGATGGCAGCAGCAAGCGTCCCTTTGCCAGCTGGCCCGTGTTCAAGTGGTCGGCTGACGACAAGTACGTCGCCCGTCTCACCCCTGGCCAGTCCATCTCGGTGTATGAGCTGCCCCGCATGAACATGCTGGACAAGACTAGCATCAAGATTGACGGTGTCATGGAGTTTGAGTGGGCCCCCGCTACTCCCCAGCGTGAGGGTGTCAAGAACTACGAGCAGCTGCTGTGCTACTGGACCCCCGAGCAGGTCAGCAACCCCGCCAAGGTCGGCCTGATGAGCTTGCCGTCCAAGGAGATTGTCCGTTCGCTGAACCTGTTCAGTGTCACTGACGCCAAGCTGCACTGGCAAGCAGATGCCAAGTACCTGTGCGTCAAGGTCGACCGTCACTCCAAGTCGAAGAAGTTCCAGGAGGCTACCCTGGAGATCTTCCGTATCCGTGAAAAGGGTGTGCCTGTTGAGGTCGTCAGCTCCATCAAGGACATTGTCCGCAACTTCTCGTGGGAGCCCAAGGGTGACCGCTTCGTCATCATCACCACCCCCGAGACTCCCGCCGGCGCCGCTGTGCCCGTTAAGTCGTCGGTCTCGTTCTACTGCCCTGAGAAGATCAAGGGCCCCAACCCCGGTAACTTCAAGCACCTGCGGACGCTCGACAAGAAGAACAGCAACGCCATCTACTGGTCGCCTCGTGGTCGTTTCGTCGTTATTGCCACCGTTCACAACCAGCAGGCGTCTGATCTGGAGTTTTACGACGTCGACTTTGAGGGTGAGAAGCCCGAGGCTGAGAAGGACCTGATGGCCAACCTCCAGATGATGAACACTGCGGACCACTACGGTGTCACTGATATTGAGTGGGACCCCTCTGGTCGCTACCTGGCCACCTGGTCTTCCTTCTGGAAGCACGGCGTAAGTCCCTATATAATATTCCGACCCTAAAACACATGACAGCTAACAAGATTACAGGTTGAGAACGGTTACCACATCTACGACTTCCGCGGTGAGCTGCTGCGCGAGGACCACCTCGACAAGTTCAAGCTGCTGGCGTGGCGCCCCCGCCCTGCCACTCTGCTGACCAAGGATGAGCAGAAGGCTGTCCGCAAGAACCTGCGCGAGTACTCGCGTGCGTTCGAGCTGGAGGATACCGAGCGCGGTGCTTCAGCCGACCAGGCCGTTGTTGAGGCTCGCCGCAGCAAGCTCAACGAGTGGTACGAGTTCTACGACAGCATCTACGCCGAGGTTGCCGAGGAGCGTGATGCTCTTGGTCTGCCGGCGGATCCTACCTATGAGATGCTCAAGCGCAAGACGGCTACGCTGGCTATTCCTGAGACGGCGCAGGCTACGGTGGAGGAGGTTATTGAGGATGTTTTGGATGAGACTGAGGAGATTGTTGCGTAGAGAGTGTAAGAAGAAAGAAACAACATCGAACGCCAACCAAAAAAAAAACAAATCAGCTACACGCACACATACACACGCATTATTTGCTTCGGGGCTGACGGTATTAAAAAGCATTTGTTCTTTTTCTCCTTTTTTTCCCTTGTTCTTTTTTTTATTTTTGTTAATTTTGGGGTCTTGTCTTTTTGTCTTTTCTCTTATTTTTTTTCTTTGGTTTCCTTGGTTATTCAGATACTCTCAAGGTCGTCATCTATGTTGTACTACTAGATGGCCATGCCTTTATTTTGTGGCTTAGCCATAGTTCAATGGAGTTTTACGTGGTATACTATTCTTTTTTTTTGTATTATATCTTGGGTGAAATCCCTTTATATGCGGACGGCAGCTCGGAAGAAACGGAAGCAGTGTTTAGAGGGGGGAATTGGATTAATCCGGTATCTGGGTTTTGTTTGGATGGCATACAGTGTCTATTATACAAGTACAAGAATTGTACAAACATGCGAATTCGAGAGGACCAGCCAGACACCAAGCCGAGCCCACGCCAAGTCGTAATCTTGGGGTGAAGATTTTGTTGGGAGAAAGAGGAAAGGAAGATCCGATGGTAGATCTGATGATCGAGAAGAAGGAATCTTAGTGGTGGGAACCAGACACGAATGGTCGTCCGATTTCTGACCGATACGGTGGTATGAAGAAACGTTCAAGTAATTTGTGGCTTTTCTTTTTCCTTCTTTCTCGGTTATAAGCCCACAAACCAGTTGGTTGGGTTAATCTCTGCCTGTTCCGGTAAAATGCCGTGTAAGGTATTGACTGGTATGGCGGTAAGCTAGAGAGGCAAATGGGATGTTATTTGTACACAGTAGAGCGGCCTTATATGCGGATCAAGTCGATTGTCTACAATCTATGTCATCAGCTCCACTGGGGGCTTGGGGCGCAATAATGCTACGGAATATCATTTATTCCATTCATCACAGCTAGGCTTAACAGCTTGTGGGAAAGCGGGTTTGTTAATAATGACTTTGTACTACTATAAGTTGTGTTATACTAAGTTGTGTGGTTGTGGGGAGACGCCATAGGTGGCTTAACTTAATTGTGGTGGAACTTGATTGTGGTAGAAACAAGACAGACCCTAAAGTATGAACGGGTGGGTTAACGCGCATGTGGCGAAATCAAGCGCTTGTGGCGTTTAATTTTTCTTGGGAAAAATAGCGGGGCCTAAAACGAGAGCAACAAACAAAGAAAGAAACGTTGGAACGCGAAAAGACTTACAAAAAGCCGAAAGCAAGACAAAGTAACTAAAAGAGTCTCTGTTGTAGTACTCTACAGAGCCTCTTTTTACTTGACAGAGCCTCTTGAAACACCTTCTTTCAGGTCTTTGTTCAAGTTAGTTATAGGTCTAGACAAAGAGGAGCCCCGACTCTGGGTTATCTGGTATGTACCAACGCGCTATACGGAGAAACGAAACAAGAAAGTTTGTTTGTTGGGGAAGAGAAGACGAGGAAAAGAGGGCAAAGATTTGTGCTTGGAAAACAGCAAGGAAATACTAGCAAAACATCCGTACGTGCGAAATGACAGAGCCATTTGGTTCGGTTCGTAAGTAGCGGGTACCTCTGTTTTCTTTTTTCTTCTTTTCTTTCTTTCTACTACTTTGATGCTTATGGTGGCACGCGGGATGCTTTTACATATTTTTGTTTTTTTGTTGAGGGAAAGTTTTGAACGGAAGTTGTGTTCTTCAGTGCATATTCGGTTTATGCAAGAAGGCAGGCAGGGCAAAGCAACAAACTACTCTCGGAACCCAGAGAAGATCCTGAAGCATTTCTAGGATAAAGATAGGATATGAAGCCATATGCCGTCTTTGTTCCGGATGACCAAGTGTACATAAAGTAGGAAGGAAGGAATAAGATGCATGCACTGAAGCCAGAGGCGGTACAGTATACAGTAGTGTTATTGGAAGTTTGGAAATACTACTTACTGTACAGTACTATTGCGAGCCATTCTGGTGGCGTTTATGCCTTGATAGAGCTAAAGATAGACCGACGACAAACTTGGCCCAACAAATATCAGCCAGCACACAAAGAAAAAAGGCGTCATGAGAGGAGAAGGGGGAAACTCTTTTGTTCATGATCTGTTATCAGGAAGGCGGATAGAAACGATCGCAGCTCGGAACAAGCAAACTATGGTGAATGCTTCCAAAGGCCTGTTCCGGATGGACGGTTGTCGTTGCTGACTTGGACGTGGGTTTGTTAACTGCTGCTGCTGCTGCTGCTGCTACAGCTACAGCTATTGTTACCGCCATCTTGACCCAAGCGGAGATACAACATCCCGCCTGTGCATCGCCCCGAGGAGAACAAGCATCATTACGCAATATAGTTTTTTTTTTTCCTTTTTTTTTCCTTCTTTTTCCTTTTTTTCCTTCTTTTTTTTCCTTTTTTTTTCTTTCTCTGTGTCGTCACCGCTTTGTCCTTGAACTGCATGTGGTCACAAATCATTGCTGCTGCGCTGGCAAAAGGAAGAAACGATAAAGACCAGGAAACAACAAAAAAACCGCAAGGGCAACATCACAGGGTTTGTTCAACTTGAGTTGCGCTTTCTTACCTTTGCTGTCACCCTCGCTACTTTGTTGACGTCCGGGGAAGGAACCTGTACCCTGTCGACTTTTCCACTACCCATTGGACCCCACTTCCTCCAATCCACTTCCAGACGTTGAAGCCGGGAAGGCGCCAAAATATTTTTTTGGCGAACAAGAAAAAAAAGAAACTTATTATTTTTGGGTGACGAAACAATCATGCCAATATAGAGATTGATCAGTCGATGATGGTCAGATGTCGTCTGGCCGATCGAGATGATCTTCCCGGGGGATTTAATATCTTGTCTGTCAAGCGCTTGTTTTGATTAACCATCATCGTTTTGTTGGCGGCCGTAAAGGAAAAAAAAAAAAAAAAAAAAAAAAAAAAAAAAAAAAAAAAAAAAAAAAAAAAAAAAAAAAAAAAAAAAAAAC
>LKBB01000159.1:0-17557 GCA_001513885.1 Thielaviopsis musarum
GGGGGGGGGAGGGGAGGTGGTTTTCTTTTGCTTGGTTGGCAGCAGCAATGTGATTGTGGCTTTTGTTAGTGCAATATATGTGCTATATCTTGATATCCCGAGGAAAAGAAAATACGGCGGCGTATCAAAGTCAAGCATGAAGAAAGAGGCCGGGGAACAGGAAATGGAATCGGGGGAAGAAAGGCCGAGGGTTTCTTTCTATGTTTTCTTTTTGTTTTATGTTTTCATGCCTTGTTTTCGTTCTATTCCGTATGTGTTTTTGCCAGCCAAATCAAAAGAAAATAAAAAATAAAAAGGCGTGCAAGTAAAGCCGTCCCGCCACACGCGTCAAAACTGTCTCGATTAGGCGGGGTTACGGCAAATTGATGGCGTGCCACAGCGAGTTTAGGCAAGGCATGTACAATTTACAAGGGGACATACTTAAGTAATTCTTATGTGAAAAGAGGTCGAGTTTTCTAGTAGCAGACACAAGCTACAGTCTACCAGTAGAATGTATTAAAACAAGAACAAAAATACAACTACTTGGACACAGACATGCCTGATTACACCCGCTATTACCCATCTTACACAATTTGTCTAGCCTCGGGTCGAGATCGTTTGCATCCATCTGCATGTGCATCTCGGGTTACAGGACGTACTCTGTACATGTTGAAAATAAGAGAATAAGGGAAAGAAAGAGAGAATAGAAAATAAAGGCGCATAATAGTGGCCGCAGACGTGGCATTGCTATAACCAATTACCTGCTGCTACAAGACATTGAGCAGGTAGAAAATTCAGGACTCCGAGTTGCACAGTACAGCACAGCACAGCACAGCACAGCACAGCACAGCACAGCACAGCACAGCACAGCACAGCACAATTTGGGTTGGCTTGGGGAAATACGATGAAGCTGACATGTGACTGTGACACGGCGGCAGAATTACACCTCTAGTTGTATAGTATAGTACCAGTACTGGTAGTAGTAGTGGTAGTAAGTAGTACTTATCCTACTGCTATTGAGGCCAGAGATGCAGATTAGCTCAACAGATTAATCCGCCCGCCCGTCTTCCATGGGTCGGAACACGATCGACGGCAGCACTGCAGGTAGGTTTAACGACAAGAGGCAAAGATGGGGAAGTATGCTTGATTTGTGGTAGTAGTTGTAGTAGTTGTAGTAGCAGTAGAAGTAGTCCTAATAATAATCCAGAAGCCGAAATGATGAGAAATAGAAAAGCCATCCAAAAAGAAAAAAATAAAGAAAAAAAGGGTCCCAGCCAGATAGAGTTCCTCGAGTAATAAAAAAAAAAAGTCCGCTAAAAAGAAAAAGAAAATCCAAAGCCCAGAGAATACAGAAAAAAAAGAAATAAACACAGAGAAATAAAGCCTCCAAAGTCGGTATCAGGAAAAAAGAAGAAAAAAAAAAGAAGAGAAAAAGCCAACCTGAATGAAAAAGAAGAGCAAAAGAAATCCGTAGAAATGCGAGTAAAGAAAAACAAAATAAGGAAAAAAAAAAAAGAAAAAGAAAAAGCCATAAACAACAGCCTATAGTATATATAAAAAAAAAAAAAAGGCAGCACAGTAAATGAGAAAAAGTGCGCTTTGGCGTCAGACGAACAGCAACAGCCTCGTTTTTTTTTGACACGTAAAGAAACAAAGAAGAAAAAGAGTCGTAGAAACGTAATAAAGAGGTGAAAAGAGTGAAAAGAAAGAAAAAAGAAAAAAAAAGAAAATCACGTCGCCTTGGCACTGTCTGCGCGCTGCTCGTTGAGCCGCTTGCGTTCCAGCTTGGCATAATGAAGGCCACACGCATTACACAGCGTACGCGCACCGTCTGGCCCACGGCGCCATTCTGGTGTATCGATGCGGGAGCATGAGTGGCAGCGGCCCGGGGGTGCGGCTCTCTATTTGCTGGTTAGCGCTTGTATGGCAGTAAAACACTACTAGCACTTATGGCAGTAGAACAGAGTGGTTAAAACTTACGCCCCGGCGCTTCCGCGGCTCCGACGGCCCGCGCGGCGGCGTCTGCCCCGCATCGTCAAGCCGCATGGAGCCGCGCTCGGCAACAATGGTGCGGATGCCGTATAGCGATTGGCGTAGCAGTTCAATGTTGTTGAGCATCTCGGACACTTCCAGTTCGGTGGGCATGCGTGACAGAATCGGCGGCGCACCGCTCTGCTCGTCGGCAACGCGGATATAGTGGTCGGTAAAGTTGGTGATGGTGTGGCCCGAGACCTTGGCCTGTGGTTGTTAGCTTTTTGCTATTTCTTGTAGACAGTTGATGGGAAGAAACTCACCCTGTTTAGCAGGTCACGGTAGTCCCAGTTTGCCAGATGACTCGCCACCACCTGGCGCTGCTGCTGTTGTTGTTGTTGTTGTTGCTGCTGCTGCTGCTGCTGTTGCTGTTGCTGTTGCTGTTGCTGCGGCTGCGCTCCCGTCTCGCGATACGCCCCCGACGGCGGCAGCGGCAACTGGCCGGCCGGATAATGCTGTGGCGCAGAGTGCTGCTGGGCTTGCGCATAGCGCTGTGGCGGCGGCCCCGCAATGACGGGATGAGCCTGTGCCGGCGGCGTCGCCACGCCGTGCGGGCCAAACGCCGGTGCGGCCTGGCTGCTGCTCAGGGGTCGTTGCGGCTGGCACAGCGGCTGCTGGGCGGTGGGTGAGAAGCGCAGCGCAGCCATGCGGTCCGCGGGCTCGGCGAAGCGCGGTTGTGCGTCGCGGAACGACGGGGCTGACGCGGGCGACTCAGCATCGAACGAGGTCCGGTGCGATTGCGGTGGCGGCGGGGCTTGCGTGTAGGCAGGTGAGGCGCAGGGTGCAAAGCCCGGCGACGAGCGACGCGGGGCATGCGTGGCGGGGCTGGTGGTACAGCTGGACGAGGCGCTGGGTGGCGCGGCGCTGGAGTCCAGCGACAGGAAGGAGCTGAGTGGCGGGAGGCGCGGGCGGGCAGACGGGTCGGTGGCCATGTCGCGGCGTGGAGGGGCCGGGGCCGGAGCTTGTGCCGGAGCCGGGGCGTAAGAGTGAGCGGATCGTGGTGTTGAGCGGTAGTCCATGGCGTCGTGTTGGCTGTGGTGGTGCGACTGGGACTGGGACTGGGGGTGAGGGTGAGAATGAGGGTGAGGGTGAGAGTGAGAGTGAGAGTGAGAGTGAGAGTGTGAGTGTGAGTGTGAGTGAGGAGAGTGCGGATGCGGGTGCGAGTGAGAGTGAGAGTGAGAGTGAGAGTGTGGGTATGAAGCGTGAGCCGGACCGTGTGATTGTGGCCGAAGCATGTTGTTGTGGTCTGGATAGACGGGAGCTGGAGCCAGCGACGTGGTCATTGTGAAAAAGGAAGGAAAAAAACAAGAAAGAAGAAAGAAAGAAAAACCAAGGAAAAAAAAAAAAAAGAAGGGGGCAACAGACAAAATGAACGTGCGGGAATTGTGCTTGTGGCAGAAGTGAGGAAAGAGATGACAACAACCAACACAGTAGCAAGCCAGTAGTAGAAGAAAAAGGGAGAATAGACAAAAGGCAAAGAAAGGCCAAGGGAGAAGCAGAGTATATATATATATATATATAAAAATGGAAATAATCAGGTCGTGATACTTTGGAAATAGCAGCAAGGCAAACTGGATGGACAATCAAATCAATCTACTGTAGAGCTGAACTAAACAAGCCAAGAAGAAAAGGGCACAGCGGTAGAAGCCAGACAAGAGGGGGTGCGGCGGCAGTTATATAAATGATATCAGAAGCACGACAAGTTTATCGACGAGTTAGAAATCTGTAGTAACCAAACAGGGTAGAGCCCCCGATCTTGCCCAGCGTTTTAAGTGGCGATTAAATAGAAATAAAAAAAGAATTAAAGAATGAAAAAAAGAAGAAAAAAAAAGAATTAAAGAATGAAAAAAAGAAGAAAAATAAAAGAATTAAAGAATGAAAAAAAGAAGAAAAATAAAAGAATTAAAGAATGAAAAGAAAAATAATAAAAAAAAGAGAAGGGAAAGGAACTAAGATCAAAAGCAAGATGCGAACAAAGACTAAAAGATCGGAAACGCTCTTTTTTTTCTAGGGAGGGGGGTGTGAATGTAGAAAGGGCGGCGAGATGAAGATAAAATATAAAATATAAAAAAAAAGATGATAACAAGAATAAGACAAACCAAGTGACAAGAAAAGTGGGAGACTCAAGACGATATAAGCAAGCAGAAGCAGAAGCAAGATTCCCTTTTTCTTATTCTTACTCTTTTTACAGCTTTTTCTTCTTCTTTTTTTTTCTTTTTTTCCTTTTTCTTTTTTTTTTCTTTTTCTTTCTTTTTCCTTTTCTTTTTCTTTCTTTTTCTTTCTTTTTCCTTTTCTTTTTCCTTTTCTTTTTTTCCTCTCTTTTTTCCACTCGCCCAGGCTTTCAACTCGCCCAGGTTCTTCTTCTTTGCACTGCTACAGGGTGTGCTTTTATAAATAGGACCGGAGAATGAGAGATCGAGATAAAAGCTTAAATAAAATAAATTAATTATCAAGGTGCACAAAGATGGTCGAGAGCTCTTTTTCTTTTCTATTTATTGCTTTTTTTTTTACTGCTTTTTTTTATTGCTGTTTTCTGCGCTTTTATTCGTTTCTTCGTTTCTACCAGTCATCTCCTGTCAGCAACCCTCGATATTTATCATCTTTTTATTCTCCATTATTCCGCTCACTCGCTCAGACAATTACTTGCACTGGAATCATTCAGGAAATCAACTTCATGACGCCTATCACCACACCCCTTTTCCAGCGGGCTACCCAAAAGCACACACCTTTAGTACTATATTATACATATACTATACTGTACTGACACCAGCCGCAACTCATCCAGCATCGAAGATCACACTGCTCCATCCGTCTTCATTCGCCCATTTACTACAAACGCTCGCCTCGCGCCAGTTTGCAGCTCGGCCTTTCGTTTCTTTACCTCCCATCTTAAATCCTGTAGTACCACAGGTCGTCTGTAGGATTTGCCAACCCACTGTCTTTGCCACTTGT
Source organism: Thielaviopsis musarum (assembly GCA_001513885.1). Lineage (NCBI taxonomy): Eukaryota > Fungi > Ascomycota > Sordariomycetes > Microascales > Ceratocystidaceae > Thielaviopsis > Thielaviopsis musarum. The sequence continues at coordinate 4,963 of LKBB01000159.1, forward strand.
TACTCTCTCATTTTCCCACAAGTACTCCGTAAAAGCTAAAAAAAAAAAAAAATTTATAAAAAAAATAAAAGACTAGGGTTATTCATAGGGTTGTATTCCGAGTTGCAAAGAACCTCTCGACTGATCGCGTCAAGATCTGCCGATGCGATGCGATCGAATACGAATGTCATGACTTTTTTTTATTTTCTCGACAAAAATGCCGATTCTAAAGCTAGAATCTCATCCCGGACAGTGCGAGTGAGATGCTGCACAAGTGCATTTCCACTATCAACTAGACAACTACGGAGTACTATCATCTAATCAACTCCTACTCTGACAAAGGCATTGAGCTCCGGAACCACTGCGGCGGACCCATTTGCCCTATTTCCTGATATTATTTGTATTTACTCTCTACAAAAATACCTTTGCTGCAATCTGGGCCTCGTTACAGCCTCACTTTTGACGAGTGTGCAGGCCGCTACCAGAATAAACCACAGAACAAACGAGAGACGCGATACTGCACATGCATATGCAGGTCAAGTGAGTGCACCCACTGTAGCTCCAGCTCACTTCAAAAGACTACTAATGATACTACAAGTGCAAGAAACAACCGTCGCGTCCGGGTCTCGAACAAAAAGAAACAACGAGACGAGACCTGCGTGCATTGCATTGCATCACATCTGATCGCAGTCCATCTTATCGCTTCGCATCGCATTACCCTAACCTTGCCTTATGCACTTACAAGTACTACATATACAGTATGTACTTACATTCCCCATCGTATTGGCGTCGTATCGAGTCGCCCATCTTATCCTGTATCTTGGATACACTTTCCTTTCCCCTCTTTATTAATTGTTTGTCTGTCGTTCTGGGGTCTTGGGACCCAAGTATTTGTTTGCCTCACTGTGACTTGACAGCCTAGATTTTGCCGCTCACCACAGAATGCTACACTTTTCCACTTCAAAACAGCCTATTTTATTTGGGCATAAATGTACCATAATGTATTTGCCTTTTTAATAAGAAAATAATACTGCATTCGCCTTTTAATAAGAAAATAATACTGTATTCGCCTTTTAATAAGAAAATAATACTGTATTCGCCTTTTACACCGTAATAAATAAAAAATAATACCGCATTCGCCTTTTAATAATAAAACAAGGCGAGTTGGCGTGTAAGCAGCGGCGGCCAGCACAGTTCACTAGACGCACTACTCCGTACTACTCCGTACTACTCCGTATGTATGGAGCATATACTTACATACGAAGTACTTCCCTTGTCATAAAATTCCGTTTGCTACTGCGTGTCTTTGGGTAAAGCCCTATTCTGCCTATTCTCTAAAAATGCAGATCCAAGTGCATATCACTCTGTAATTTCGCAGTTGGATGAAGCCAACTGGACTGCTGAAAGAAACCAGCGCTCAGGCATTTACACCACCCAGCTTGTGATTTTACCGGCCTTTCTTTGCCCATCGGCACTAATCAAGTAGCAATAGTCCAGAAGAGAGAACAACACGCCCCTCCCAGGAAGCAAAAACCCCATGTAGCTTACATATCGCCGATTTCCCAGATTTCTCTTTTGATGCTCAGGACGGCCGGAATAAGCAGAAATAGAATCCTCAGCCGAGGCTGTTGGCTGAAAGGAGTTCTACTAGCGATACGTCAAGATGCCGGGATGTTGCCTGTCTCCGTGTTTTGGCTGCCATGTGAAGCGTCCGTGATATTCAAACTATACTCCGTATAGTGTTTGAGATGCTGCGTAGTACTTTACAGGAAGTAAATCAGCCGTACTATATTTGAGGGAATCTCCCGTACTGTATTTGAGAGAATCTCCCGTACTGTATTTGAGGGAATCTCCCGTACTGTATTTGAGGGAATCGCCAGTTGCACCTTTACCATCTCTCTAAGCCCATTTACTGTAAATTTTACTGCACATTGTACTGTATCATTTCACCTACCAGCACCAGTAAACCCAACTCAACGTCATTGTTCCACCCAAAGGGCCTAACCCTTAGCAAAGGCCATGCTGTGAGCCACATCCAAGACATTTTGACAAAAATGCTCATCAAACTAAAAAAAAAAAAAAAGCTCAAATACCAACATCTTATCAAAGTCACCATCTCAGCAAGGCATCGGCACGCAAACGCCAGGGAACGCAAGACAAGAAGGATCCGATCTCTGCTTCTGCTTCTGCTTTCCTTTTCCTTCTACTTGTTCCTCTGCTGTATCACTTACATAGTATGTCTTAAGTGCTCTCTCGCCCACCTTGATTCACACCATGGAATTCTGGCTTATACTTTTGCCCAAAACTCTTGCATACCTCGCATCTTTCCCTTGCCAGAGCACCGTTTTCTTTTCTTTATTCTTAGGGGAGGGAAGATGTATAATTCCTTCTTCTCGTACGAGAAAAAAAAAAGGCGATATCGAGACAATTTTGCGTACTAAGGGGGCCAGGTCCTTTACTGGCTTATTTATTGCTATTTTATAGTTAGTGGCTTTGTATAGTTCCAGCTAAGCTACTGGCCAGCTGGTGATAAAAAGCCCAAGGCAAAGCCGGGCAACAGACAGCCGTTCAAAGGACTGCATGTGTCTCTACTGACAGGACAGAGCAGCTCGCTTTCTCTGTTTGGCGTAATTTGCCGCCCATAACTACAGAGTACAGATGCTGTAATGAAGTAGTGATTCAAAATTTGTGCGCCCGCCTGGATCTAGGCGCGTCTTTCCCCTTATCCACACTTGGCTTTGCCAACTGATCGACGGTTTTTTTTTATATCTATATTTTTTTTGCGCTCAGCGCTCTCAGCCCGCTACCACTACAGCCAGCAAATATCGAGAAACGCCAGAAATGTCGCTCAGGATTCTAAGGTTTTCCTTGCCTTGATCAACTTCAATACATATATACGAAGTTAGCAGCTAGCTTAAGCCCAGCCTTGACAGAAGCGCGACTATGCCCAAAACAGCAATCCTACCTAATCTAGACTGTCGTTCTTTTTGATCAACCTTGGAACCCTTTTATTCTTTTTCTTTTTTACCCTTTTTTTTTTTCTCCCGCCTTTCCTTCTGTTTTCTTTGGTGAGTCTATTATGAAAGCACGGACATTCAAGGGCCTTTGCCTTACCTTGGTGACTTGCTCGCTCGTTCGCTCTTCCAACTCCTGGAGGGCTTTAGGGTCCCTTGCCCCTGTCAGCTAGCTCTTGTACTATCACTTTTGCAGACTAGGAAGTTGGAACGTCTCGTAAGACAGCTCTTTATTCTCCTTAGCTTGTGATCCCAAATCTCACCCGAATCGCCAGGCTGACGATTGAATTTTTCTGTTCCTTTTTCTTTTTTTTTTCTTTCTTTTTTTTTTTCTTCTTTTTTTTTCTTCTTTTTTTTTTCTTCTTTTTTTTTTCTTTCTTATTTTCTTCTTTTTTTTTTCTTTTCTTCTTTTTCTTTTCTATTTCTTCTTTTTCTTTTCTATTTCTTCTTTTCTCACACCCCGCCAGCCCTGAGATCCCGAGGTCCATCAACCCCATTGTAGTGATTTGAGAGTCTGTGTGCAGGAGAGCGGAGCATGTTCCCTGTTTTCTTTTATTTATTCGAAATTCGTTCTATTCTTCTTCTCTGTCTGCCATGTGGAAATAAACGCTGTAAAACTTAATTACTACATGCTTCGTACTGGGTGAGAAACACCAAAAAAAAAAAAAAAACTTCACTCCCCCTCTGTACCGCCAACTCCAACCCTAACCGCAGATATCCTCAGTCGATTCCAGCGGCATGTCACACTGGCTATTTTTCTTCTATCCTTCTCTCGTCTTGTTTTAGCGCAGGTGAGAAGCCGCGATTTACAAAGTCGATCCAACCAATATGTTTTTTTATTCGATTCCTTTTAGTTGCTGATATACTTTTACACATTAGGGTCTTATTAACATCTGAACAAGGCCTAAAAAGTGAAATCCAAGCGCTCATCTATTTGTTCTCTCGACAATTTGTCTCTTTTCTCTTTTCCAAGCAGTACTACGAAGGATGAGGGACGCAGTATGTTCTCTACGTCGTCGTGTTTCATCTTTACCCAGTAGCTACAAAGTAGCCGGTGAATACTACCACCAACTTGCCACAAATAACTTCCATGTCAATTTCCGTCGTCCGGACACTACATTGACAAGGAAAAGAATCCGTAAACTCGGTGTCTGGTAGGCTTTGTAATATAACACATAACAGGAACCCGCTAAATTTGACTACCGGAGTTGATTGCCCAAAGCAGGCAGCTCCAGCTTGTCTCTATGTCCGGCACCACTTATAATTACCAGGCGGCCGGGTCTCTGGCCTCTTTTTGTATGTCTCTCTCCTCTGTGCGTCTTTACGTAGTACTAGTATAGTACTTTTAGTAACTCTACGTCTTTTTCTCTCCATACCTCGTATCCTCTAAAGCATCAACCGCCCGCTGCACTGTGCATGCACCGGTTGATCGCCACTCTTGATCAGAACCAACGCCTTGCTTCGCTCTAGCACCGTCACCATCGCCAAACAACGCGTGGTTTGTCTCCTGTCGATCCACCCGGCTCAGCGTTTCGCGTGTACTTGCTACTTACTTACTTACCTACTCTCGTCCTCCCCTCCCTATCTGCAACCCGCCCAAGCTTGTCCTGTGCCTGATTTCTTTTTCTTTTACAGTGGCCCTAGGGACATAGAGACTAACCAAGATGCGTAAAACCCCGGCGTAGCAATACTAACCGCAAAATCTTCAACTCCTTCTTTGAGGTGCTGGGCATCTTCTTCTTTTTTATCATTCTCCAAAAAAACATCGTTGTCATATAGTATATCATTATCATCTGTCTTTGTCCGACTGTCTGTCTGTCTGTCTGTCTGTCGTCTGGTGTTGCAAAAGCCTAAAAATCCCCTCTAGATTATTTTGTTTCAACTTATTTAACCGGCCGTCGCTCATTTGTTAACTTGGATTTCTTTTTCTTTTCTTTTTCTTTTTCTTTCATTTTTTTTTGGACATCCCCGTTGTCACCTTGTTCTATTGGGCTCCTTTCCTTGTTTCCCAAATATCCTTTTGTCTTGTCAACTGACATCTCACATCTTGCTCAGCCTTGCCAATCGGTTGTTTGTTAGTCTTGATACAAAAGGATACTGTAACATTTTCTGTCACACATGAAGTTTATAATATGTCAATAGTATTACTAGTACCAACATCTATTTTCCCTCTCCAAGCCTCAAAATCCAAAGTCCTTGATACCCAGGCTTGGACTTTATGCCCTGAAGCCCTAAAGCCCCAGCATCTCCCAAAGACCCAGGCTTAACCCCCCAAAGACCTAGCGTAGCCGGGCATAAATGTACCCCAAAAACCCAGCGCTGCCAGGCATATGAATACACAAAGACCACAGTCGAAAACCCACAAAGCCCATTTCCAAGTTCCCAAAGTCCTCTTGTCCGCCCGTCCGCCGCTGCCGCCGCAACTCACTCACTACAAGATGAGGATCTGCTCCATCTCAATCTCTTATCTTTTCTTTTAGTATCAATTCCGAGCTTAATGCTACCTCCGCCTTGCTAGACGGCGAGTTCGCCAGGAGATGCCGATAGATCCTCTTCCATTACTAGTGCTGTGAGCAACGTGACATGACCTGTGTTGTGTTGGAGGAACAAGAACTTGCTCGCGGGCTCCTAAATAGCCCAGGGCTTTATTCATGGCTTTATTCACAGTACTTGATGGCTATTCTAGACGCTGTTGCCTGTCATGCTAGGCCCACCTAGATCACAGCCCCTAGCAAGAGGGCCTAGGAATACAACCTAGAAAGCCAGACCTTGATCGTGCGTGCATATGACGTCGGACTTTTCATCGTTATGACAGGTGTATAATTTTAGTATTTTTTTTTCTCACTTTGCACCATCACACTAAACTCTCCTAACTTGATCCCAGAGAATTTAGCTTCGCTTCCTATGTCCACTTCTTTCTTCTTTTTCTACTTATCTTTCCACTTCTTCTTCCATTATTCTAGACCCTTGGCCCCAAGTCCGCTTCCATTTTCCCTTCAACTCCCGTTAATGTTGACAAAAAAGCAAAAGGTGGAGATTACAAACCCCGTGAAAACCCTGCGTTTATTATCCCCTTTAGAAAGTTTACTGCTTTCGCTCTAGTCTATCTCTCTACCTCTTCATGTTACATGTACTAACACATCATCCCTAATCCATGGCGTGGCTAGGATCTTCCATCACGATGATTGGGGTTTATCTAAATTTTTTTTGGTGACGATACCGATACTACGCTACTTTCTTCCTCATACTTGTCAAGCCTTCGGGCTTATTAGTTTATGCTGGGCAGCCACTATAAGCAGTCAAGTTTGAAAGTAAGCCTGGTTGATCTCTGTGGATCGCCGGCAGTGGAGAATGTAAGAAATGAAAAACAGGCCGGGGCTTCCTTTAGAACGGTATGTCCTCGTAAGACGGAGTGGATATGGCTTGGCGCCGCTGGGCCGAGGTATATTTCTTGCTCAACTGAGTGTTGGTGCCATGCGACACTGACACAGGCTCCTTATTTAGAGCAGTATTTCGCTGATGGACCGGGAGTACGTGGTAGAGGCCTAGTAGTACTCTGTACATACTTACTTAAGTGAGTACTGTTCCAATGCAGCCGTCCATTTCATATGGACTAATCTTTGACCGCCCAACTTGATAACACTGCGTAGCTCCCTGTCTTCTCTTGTAAAAGTCTAGAACTCTGATATTTTCATGACTAAGTTTTTCTCTGCTTCTTCCAAGTTAGCAACCTTCTAGTGGCCCCTCTGTAGCCTTCTAGTGTCGAAAAAAAGAAGAAAAAAAAACTAGCGATGGCTTCTCGATCTAATCGGCCTAGCGTCCTCCGATTTCCTCGGTCTCTGGGGTTTTGTCATGTCTCTGTGATACAGTACCAGCCTGGCTTTTAGCATGTCTCACCTGCTAGCGGCGGCCTTTTGATGAACTTTTTTTGGGGGGGGGGGGTTTTGTCGATTAATGCTACTGCTCCTCAGTACTGCTAGTAGTAGTAGGAAGAGTGATTGACAAAGGAGCATCGACCGTTGTGATGATACGCTGTTTTGCTCGGACGCTAGCCTATTAAGATGGTTTAGTGCGTTTGGCGTTTACCAGCCAGTGTTGAATTGTTGTCCACGCAAATTTGCTTATGACGAAAGTATTTCCTTTTTGGGTGTTTTATGTCGTCCCTGTACGGAGTAGATGGAAGTGAAGGGTAGTACTGGCTCTGCCTTTCATCACCAAAATTTTAGTGGGTGGATGGGACAGCGGGCTAGCTCGGAATTACAGGTCATACGTTAGGCTAGGGGAATCAAAGTGAAGGGCGAGGTAGGGGAATGGAAGGGAACAGGGGCCTCAGAGGTGTGTATTAGTGGTAGCTATTGGTGAGACTAGACCAGACAGGGTAGGCCTAACTAGCGACTCAGCGTCTCGCGTTCGGCAGGCCGGCCTTGATTCTTTCTCTGTTGTTTTCTCACTTCATACACTTAGACTTGTAAGTATGTAGTATCTATGAGTAAGTATCTCTGTAGATGAAGAAATGCAGAGAAAAGGAAGGAGAAAAGTAACGGTGAATGTTGGGTGGCTCAGCCAAGACGGCCTTCTAGAAGGCTTCAGGGCCTGGCCGACCCAATAAGTTAGAAGCCAAGTCCCTAGTACTGACTAGGGCGATGCCAACAACTAAAACAATAATAAGCTGCATCTCTTATTACTTTGACGCTGGCCCGGAGAGACAAGACAGAGCGGTGTTTTTGATACGCAAGTTGGTGCAAACTAGCTGGCTGAATCTACAAGCTAGTGAGACAAATCTTGGATGTTTCTACTACAAATCCCACAGGAACAGTAGAATGAAGTGAAAAGCAGAAAAAAGGGAAAAGAAAAAAAAGGAAAAAAGAAAAAAAAGGAAAAAAGAAAATTAAAAATGAAAATGAGAAAAGAAAAAAGAAAAGAAAAAAGAAAAGAAAAAAGAAAAGAAAAAGAAGAAGAAAAAAAGAAAGAAAAAAAAAACCTGCCGAGTCGCTACAGGGTCTACCCTCGTAAACGCCGTCTCGACAATCTATAATTCGCCATTTCCACACACACGGATCAGTTTTCTTGAAAAATGGATTACAAGCCATAGAAGGGGAGAAATACGATATAGTTCAGATGCAGATAAAAGGATGATAGACCAGCGGACTCTACCCCCCTTCTAGGTCCCCGAAGGTGACAAACCCACGCGACAAAATCAAGCTGACTTTACAAAGTTGGAGCTTTACGGACGAGTTGCCCAGTCCACTTGGGCTTCCACGGCTTCCAGAGCAAAACTAACTCACCAGCCCTTGTCTTGGGCGTTACTTTTGTAACATGCATTGCATGTCATCTCGAGCCAATATATCGCTGCAGTGTTCGCCCGGTTTAGCGTCACCTATTTCTTTTTGTCCCAGGAACATCACTACTTCTTGGTGAGTCTCTTGCTTGCAGAGCTGAGATGAAGAGACAACACAATAACATGGAAGTAAAGAAAAAAAAAAGAAAAAAAAAAGAAGAAAAAAACTCAGCTGAATATGTCGAACCCGGCTTATGGCCCGCTGTCCGCTGGTCCCAGAATAGGGGAACCTGCCAATGCGCAGCTGCATAGGAGAATTTACGAGGTTCTATTTGGTAGGCATTGCTTAAGAAACAGCAGAGCACAAAATATGCGTGCCCTTCTAGTGGCACACAGTGGTAGTAGTAGTATAGTAGTTGCTGCATATGCAGCTGTACGTTTAGCTGTAAGTTCGCACTGCCGAGCGCAAGCCCACAGCGCCGGGTTCTATTCCTGTCGCTCGTATTTGCAAACCTCCTTTGTTGCCTCCTTTGTTGCCCATTAGGATCTAGACGAGATTTCCTGCCACAGCCGACAAAACCTTCTAAATTAGCATTTAAGCTGGCTAGAGAAGTATAATTACTTGTAAGCCAAGATTTGCTTATTCTGATTGCACTTGAACTAGCAGAATTCGGACGGACTGGCTTGGTTGATTCTCACCTGAACTTGATGCTCCGCTGACCAAATTGGCAGAACCATGGCTAACAGCACTACTAGCAATTACTACCATTACCACAAGTAAGCAAAGACGATTGTGTTTCCTCATTTGACAGGTTCGCCTCTTTAGGAAACCGTGCACAAAACATGACTAGCGGGGATTTGTGCATGGCTTGGATATACTACTACGTACTCCGTACGTACTAACACAGTGTCTAACGGACAACACAAACTGCGATGATGTTGTAAACAAAATAAAGAGCCTTGGCCGACAGGGCAGGGCTCTACTAAAATGGACATAAACGAACTAACCCGCTCTTTGTCCCCTTCTAGCCCGTACTTTTCGGCCATTTTCGTTTTATAGTCCTCTTCCTCTTGAAGTACTACAAGTCAGTAAATACTACTGAGAACTTACAGTAGAACGTACAGGAGAACGTACAGAGCGTACAGTAGAGCGTAGCCCTAGATCGAGAGCCCTTCCATGTCGCACGCCACGCCACGCCATGCTCCCCGATCTAAGATCCCCCTAGTAGGAATATTCCCATCTTCCAAACCCATGATTGATTTCTCCTGCCTTTGTCTGCTAAGTGGAGCCCTTCTTAATCGACGATTTCAACGAACCTCGGCTCATTCTTCTTCTTAGTGGGTTTTTTTTTTTTTTTTTTTTTTTTACTTATGGCGTGAACTTATTGGTCCACAGTTCAGTAAGTAGAGATACCCTAGTCGTAGTTAAGTTGTCCAGAAGACTCTGCGAACTAAAGACTAGCCAGGGATGGGGAAGCTTGAAACAATAAATCCAATATTAAGACATGAACATGGAGAACAACGGCGATTCATTGTCCACTGGTCTAGACTTTCAAATAGAAACACACAAACATTAGGGTTGCGCTGGTAGAGCTTCGATCATCTGCTCTGTACTTTCTTGTAAGCTTCTTCCTTTTTTTTTTTTTTTTTTTTTTTTTTTTTTTTTTCTTGCTGCAGGACTTTAACATGATTCCACATAATTGCAGTTTTACATTTCACTAACATTTCTTTTTTTTTTTTGCTGTGCTGTTCTCCTTCCAAGACACTTGTTGTTCAATACCAAAAAGTAACTCGTCAATTTTTTCTACACCTATAGCCGTGGAAACAAGCCGGAATTTACTCTACTAGTTTTGGTCTGACAAAAATGCTTTTGGTCATGTTGTTATCCCTTTGAATGGAGCGGCATAAAAAGGGAATAATGGCCAAAAAAAAAAAGAAAAAGACAAAAAAAGAAAAAGAAAAAGACAAGAAAAAAAAGAAGAAAAAAACCCACAACAATATACAACTTTGGTCACATCCTCACTTAGCCAACGCAACTCCATAACTTTCGGGTTCCAGAGTAATGAATAAAAAAAAAACACCAGCTCTCGAGGCATGTCGGCTAAAGACTTTTTTCGTTAAAAGTATATAGCAAGACGAGATCAAGCACCTCGTGCAGATTTCACGCAACAATGCAGATGCACTTACACCAAACAAGCGGTACACCGCGTTTTCCAGGGCCGCAGCCGGTCCGACGAAGCCTTTCAGCCGAGTGGAGAAAACATAGATACACAATCTCTGCAAAGTCAAGGACTTTTTTTGAGCCCGTTCCGCTGGACTGGCTTTGGTGATGGTGTGACGTCTCAACTCGTGCTTAGTAAATGCCAGTATTAGTAGTAGTATTAGTATTAGTAGTAGTAGTAGTAGTAGTAGTAGTAGTAGTAGTAGTAGTAGTAGTAGTAGTAGTAGCTGGTTTGCAGAGATAGAATCACCAACTTGGTCCTTGTGGCGTTGTGCTAAACAGGTTCGCTTGGTCTGAGATGCGATCGAACGATTTCCACGATCGCCAAGTCTATTTTCAGTTCAACTGGTAGTAGTAGTACTACTGCTAGTACTGGTAGTAAAAGGAAGAGGAGCAACTCCGAGTCCATTGTATTAAAAAAAAAAAAAAAAAAAAAAAAAAAAAAAAAAAAAAAAAAAAAAAAAAAAAAAAGAAACGGAAGCAATCACACTACTGCAGTCTTCCTGACCGGCTGGCCTGAGATGCATCTGACACTCCTCCATCCAACCCATCCAACCCATCTCAGCCAAGCCAGCCCAGCCCAGCAACCGCGCATATACGCTTCTCCCTTGCATCCTCTTCTCCTCCCTTTTCTCCTTATGCTATCACATTAGCTCGTTCTACGAGTAAGCGAGGCGACAGCCAGTCAGCCAACCAACGAGCTGACTTTGAAAAGAAAGAAAAAAAGAAAAGAAAAGAAGCAATTCTGTAGCCTGCAGATTTCCCCTCCAAAAAAAAAAAAAAAGTGAGATATGACGGCTCTGATCTCATGCCGCCCCCGACCCCGACAAAGTTGCGAATCTCGCTCCCTGTTTTTGTTGTTTGCATATTCCTTTTTTCTCATTTTCTCATAGTTAGTACTTGGTTTCCTTTTCCCTGCGTTTCGCACTCGTCGTCTTATGCCTCCCTTTAACTCGGCAATACCACTCTGACACTCAGAAATAGCAGTCGCAGTGAATTATATATTAGTACTAGCACTAGTAATAGTAGTAGTCCTAGTAACAGTAGTAGTCCTAGTACTAGTAGTAGTACCACTGGAATGTATAGCTGTTACTCGCTGCGACAACGCTGTGACGCAGCTGCATTAGCGTCGTCCACAAGTTGGCAGCCATTATTCACAAGCCATTTTATTTCACATCTAGGTCAGTCAGCTAACGAATAATGTGATGTTCCAACCCGAATAAATCAAGGTGCGGCTAACAAAATACAAGAAGCCAGCCAGAGCTTCCCAAAGGACTGGCTCTGGAGAACTTGTCAAGGGTAGATTGACGGGCTATATAACGCCGTATTATATGGACCTTTTTGGTGAGGTCTTTTTTTTTTTTTTTTTTTTTTTTTTTTTTTTTTTTTTTGGGCTTTGAAGTTATGCACAGACTTGTTTCTGTATTGACAGCCGCTTGTGCTTTATGCCTTGGTTCTCTGAAGCGAGCCCCTAAGTATCCAACAGCTCATACTTGTACTTACTTACACAGTACTATTCTCTCTGGCCGACACACCCTACAGCCCATGTCACAAGCCTAGGCCAACGCTTCTCCTCAAACATGGAAGCGTAGCCCTACGCACCGTTCGCTTCACCGAAATCTAGAGGCGTACGGCCCAGGGCCCTGGAAATCCACCGGCTTAGTTGCAGCTTCTCCGCTCATATTGTCAAATCATGATGATATCTACGGATTCCTTTGCTATATACTGGTACTACTACGTGCATACAAACCCTTTGGCTTAGACACATGCCATTCCTTAATTCCGGGTTCATCGTGCTGTCAATATCCTCTTATCCATTTCTCTTTTTCTGCATGTTGCTAGCTCGGGCCCGAATTGCAGGCCGTACGCCCGACCTGGCTTTGCTTCCTAGTACCAGGTGCTACCCAGGACCCATGCTAGCTAATTGAAAGGGGAGCCTTGTCTATGTTGTCTGTGTTGCACGTCGCACATAAACATAGCAATTAACTAAGGAAGTCTGTATAGGATGGGGACGCGGATGCCATGGGGTTAGAATGATGCAGCAAGGCTCTATAACAAAAGAGAAGGGTAGAAGATGAAAGTAGAATAGAACCCCCCCCCCCC
>LKBB01000159.1:17646-59000 GCA_001513885.1 Thielaviopsis musarum
CCCCCCCCCCCTGTGCTACGGCGTAAATCACTTACCCATTGTGCTGGGACGAAAACACAAAGTATACACACCTGAAGAATGCCTGTGGCAAGGAGGAGCCAAAGGTAAAATAACACACTTTGCAAAAAGATATCAAAGGAAGAGCTGTTTGTCTGACAACTCGGGCTTATTGTCCTATCCAAGATTTATATACTTACTCAAGTACGTAGTAGGATATAAGTCCGGTCACGCCCCCAAGAAGTGTTTCTTACTTGTAACCCTGGTATCTTTCAAGATAGAAGATAAAGTAAGCCATGCACCTTTCCCTTTCTCCCCTACCATGGCCCCCCCCAGTAAAGCTCTGGATAATTCTCCGCGCTGTCTGTCTCAGCAGTGAGATGATGGAGGGGTTTCTCTTTCTTTGCCCACCACTGGCAACACACCCCCTTGACAATAGACACAGGCTCAAGGCATACCGTTATAATATTTACTGGGCTGCATTGCATTGCATGATTTTCGAGGGTTGCTCTTGACCAGGGCTTTCTAGATTACATGACTGCCAGTCCAGGCTGGCGGATTTCTATTGCATCGTATGTCGTCTATTTTTGTATCGGGCTTTTTTTTTTTTGTAGCATTGTATTTGTCTAGTAGAATCACAGACGAAGCTTGAGCTCAAGCCACAGAAAGGCCCCCCTTTTGACAGGTCTGTTGATGCGCCAGAGGGCAGTCCTAGCATGAATGACAAGCTACCATAGACCAAGACACCACCTGTCCAAGCTACAGACAGATGCCCTAGAAACGGCTGGAAACGGGCCAAAGCCGGTCATTAAATCAGTCACAAAATCACCATCGCATCGATCGGCGGATCGGACCAGCCCAGCGGCCGTAGTTTGGCATAAAACGAAGGGCCGATCCAGCTTTAGTTTAGTACAGCTTTGAGACAACACCAACTTCTGCTGCTGTGCCCCAGGCTTCCACGGGCTGGTAAATCGCAATTAACAAGCTGACTTGGACATGACATGACATGAAAATCTCCCCTGGTCTTTTTGTCTCCTCTTTTATTTTCCGATAAGGGTAACCATTTCGCGGGGAGGTTGTGGAATAAACTGAGCCGAAGGAACGGAAGAAATAAAAATAAATAATAATAAAAAAAAACAAGACAACCAAGAACGTTAGAAAGAATGGAGAAATTAATTGGAAAAATAAAAGAAACACCAAGGTCGCCGAAGTCACAGCGAGAAGACGAGGATTTGATTTGACTTTGCTTAGTCCCCGAAACGCCTGGCAAGCCGGGATGGTCCATGCTATTCTCTCACTCAAGTTTATCCAAAGTTAGGGGCTCCATTTTCTTCGTTGCGTTGTTCTTGAATAAACTTGCTCTTGAACTAACGGAAAAGGTAAAGTCATGATACAAGCTAGTCGGTTTCGAGAAGCGCCAGATGACAATTTATGTGGCTTAGAGACTAGAGTTTGAATAGGAGGCTATGGGGGGAAAAAAATCATTCAACATACTTAAGTAAGTAAGCACTACTTACTTAGTCTTGTAAGCATTTCATCAGCACTATTGGCCGCCCTTGCCAGGGGCCACGGCGTAGGGCTCGATCTGGATCTGAGATTCCGTAAAAGTCTTGCTGTGAATTTGCTACCGAGTTAGACTCGTTAACCATACTTGAATACAACATCGACAATATTGAGATCTACGCCCGTTTATCTGCCAGTCTGTTCGCCTCGCTGTTTCTTTGTCGCCGGCTCGCACCCGTCTTTGCCGTCTCTCTTCTTCGTTTTGACCTAAACACCCAAGGGCCCTTCTGTTGAAAAAAAAAAAAAAAAAAAAAAAAAAAAAAAAAAAAAAAAAAAAAAAAAAAAAAAAAAAAAAAAAAAAAAAACGGGCCGACGCTTAACTTTCAAGGCTGGAACTTTTTGTTTTTTTTTTTCAAATCCTGAGCCGGTATGCGGGCTTCATTCGCTATTTTATTCCTGGGCTTCCTACTTCGCCTGTTGTAGCAGATTTTCGTGTCTTCCTGCTCTAGTAGGGCTATCAACTTGCATCAAGCAATACAGCCAACAAACTCCAATAAACAAGCGCAACGTGAAATCAAAATGGACAAGCCAAATAAACGCCCGGGCCTCTACTGGGAACGTGCTCTGTTCTCTTTCTTCTTGTCATGATTGTTTCTTTTCCTCTTTCACCAATTCTCTTTCTCACAATTAAAATTCCAATGCATTACAAAGAAAGCAACTAGGTCCAATAAAGCACGCCCCCCCCCCCCTTCCTCAAGAAACCCTGTCGCCTTTCACGCACCGGAATCGAATCAACCTTCATCATTCCCCTTTCCTCCTTGTCAACCCTTCCTTTTCCCCTCAAAACCGGCCCTTTGTTTCCTGGTCTGATTTGTTGCCCGATTAGGCAACAATTCCAACTCTGACAAAACTAACTAGAGCAAATTGAACCCTAGGGTTTTTCGATATTTTAGCTGCGCCACGTGATGATCCATCAGCTTACCTGGCTTGTGCTCTTTTGTGGCTTGTGCTCTTTTGTGCCTTGTGCCTGGCTGTCACATTGAGGTCACATACAACAAGGCACTAGTATATGCATAGATTATTAAAGCATTAACGGCTCTATTATAGATGTCTTACTTTGATTCACCATTCCATACGACCAGTCCGTCTGTACAATATTCAAATTCATGCCAATGATCACGAGTCTTAGCCATATAGGATACCTGCGTCAATCGAGCAGGCTCTAAGCAAGACCGTAGTTACTTGCACTTGTAGTATCCTTTACTCTTAACGCATGAAAATGCCCCATCTGAAAGCGGCCCTAGGAAAATAAAAGCTCTGGACGCAGCGCAGACCAACAACACGGGGTTTCATCTGAAAAAGTCCACAACACCGGCTCGTTGCTTGTCCGAGAGAGTTTGACGTCTCAACAAAATTCCCAAGTCCAAGCTTCTTTGGCAACAGGTTTGTTGGCCCACGAAAAAAAAAAAAAAAAAAAAAAAAAAAAAAGAAAAAAAAAGAAAAAAAAAAGAAAAAAGAAAGAAAAAGCCGAGTAAGTGTGATAAAAAGACAGGGTTAAAATACAAGGAAAGCAAAAAGTGAACCGAGGCGGACTTGAACCGCCGACCTTTTGTGTCCATGAAACCATAGGCTGTTAGACAAACGTGATAACCAACTACACCATCGGTCCTTATTGAATTACGCTGCCACTAATAGCGCTTGTCAACTGTAAGTGGAAGGGTTAGGGTTTGGCTTACACACCCCTCAACAACAAACTAACCAATTGGGATAGCGGCCGGCTTGGCTGCACTGTAATATCCGCTGCATGTCTGGTACTTTAGCTGTGGCGTTAGTCCTTTGATTACTAGCCCTCGTGGTTTCGGCCAACAAGAACAAGCAAATCATTATCTTGCCTGGGCTTTTTTCTTCCTTCTTCGTTACGGCTTTAGCGCTAAGATAGGGTACAAAGGAAAAGGGACAAGTCCGGCCGAGCGAACGGCAGAAGGCTTGCTACTAAGAAAGAGATGGAGGGAGGGCCATGTGCTAATTGCTTACGCTAGAAGTTATGAAGAGTTTCTTTTGTTGATAACAATGCTACAAGGTCCTGTAAGATGAGAAAGGGATGGCACAAGTGGTAAAGAACAAAGACAAGGAGTTTGAAGGGACGGAGATAATAAACACAAACTGGATTATGGCCTGTGATGTGCCCTGTGATGTGCCCTGTGATGTGCCCTGTGATGTGTGGCCTGTTCATTCAACAGCCGTTTGTCCAAATAAGAACAAATGCAAAGCGGAGGCGGAAGGACGAAGAACTAGCCATGCAAGGGATGACAGCAACAGGCAACATGAACTAGGGAACATATGTGACTGGCTATTGACTTGACAAGACGGGTTCTTGTTACTTGTTGGGCGATAGTGATGGCAGGAGCCATGGGCCAAGAATATATCAAATAAAAGAAAGAAGAAAGGACCGGGCTTAACCCTGCGCCGTGTGCCGTGGGACAAGTAAACGATTGGCTAGCGGGCTTGCTTTACCAAAGGCACATTTCAGGTTTGTTTTGGTGGTTCAAGGCCAAGACTAAGCAAAGTACGCACAGTACGAGTCTCCTGAGAAGAAAAGAAACGGCGAGTTGGGAGAAGAAAAGAAACGGCGAATGAGAAGACGAAAAGAAACGGCGAGTTGGGAGATTACGATGGGACGGGCGTGGACGTGACGAGGACTAGACAAAAAAAAAAGAAAAGTGGTGATATAGGAACGATATGAGATGAGATTGGCAGTGCCGATGAAAACAATAATAGCAGCCGCTTTCCTCTGCTGCCTTTGTTATTGTGCACAATAGCCGATATTTTTGCTGTCACTCACAGTTACCAGATGTCATGTTTCTCCCGCCCGCATGGAATTTGGTCGAGGAAATTAGGGCTTACCAATATTGATGCAGCCAGCTGTTGTCCAGAGCGGCAGGAGTAGCGGGATGATTCCAATTCGCGGGAGAAATTGCAGGAATTTATTGCTTGCCTTGCCAAGAGCACCGATGTGGTAGTAAGTATACTAGTAGTTGCATGTGATTAGTTTTAGTGCGGCCGAGAACGGTGTCAAATACTTAAGGCAAGGGTTCGCCGATGCTAATGTGCCGCCAACGGTGCCACCAAAGTTGGCCGGCGAAGCGTGGCCGGAGAGGCTTTTTTTTTTTTTTTTTTTTTTTTTTTTTTTTTTTTTTTTTCAAGAAGTGAATGGAAGAATCAACATTTGGGACAACAGGCAAGCTGGCATGATGGCTGGCAAAAAGGCAGCTGAATATTAGTGAAACCATGATATATTTTGATGCTGTGGCTTCAGACCTTGCAGCGCCCCAGTGGCAGTTATTTGTCATGGCCTTTTTTTTCTTTCTTTTTTTTTTTTTTTTTTTTTTTTTTTTTTTTTTCTTTTTTCGATCCCGCCAATAGAATACGCCGCAAAAGAAAAGAGGGAGAAAAGATACTGTCGTCTTGGCTTCCTAGAGTAGCAGCATTATTCAACAGCGCATGTGCTGCCGGGCTCAGAACAAGGCATATCTTGGATATTGTCTAATCACCGAGGGAGGGGCTTAGGAGATAGACGAAGTCGGGCCACGTTGTTGGTTGGCCGCCGCTGACATCAGTGGTTTTTGCTAGCTAGCTAGCCATGTGAGTAGTAGCTCAGCGGCATAGAGTTTAATCCATTTCCAGTGACTTCAATGTCCATTGTTTTCTCTGGTTGGTCTTTGGCGAACACGGTAGCGGTAGAGGTGCAGCAGACGAAGCTGAAAAGAGAATCGCCTGATTTTTGTAATAATATGGCCCAACGCGGTTGACGGGCTACCGCTCCGTAGTAGTAGCACTAACTTGTAGTAGTAGCATTTGGGCGGATAAAGAAAGATGACACACTCATAGACAGAGATCTCACTCACAGACAAAGATCTCACACACAGACAAAGAAGACAACAGAAAGACAATGTTAATATGGCCCGCCCCAGGAACACTAAACGGCCGCCAGCCGGCCCAGAAAAGACTCTTTTTTTTTCTCTCACAAACATGCCAGAATCGGCGTGGAAGCGGGCTAGATGGCCAATCTGATGATTTCGTGGGCCTCTTTTTTTTTTTTTTTTTTTTTTTTTGATGCCAGGTGGTTCAGCTGGGCGCCACTTTTTTACTGCCAAGTATCTCAGTTCTAGAGGTGAGTCGAGGGTGTTGTTAGGAGGAGTACTTGGTTAGAGGGTTTGCAAGAAATTCTGTGATGCTTGGGGCGTTTCGAGGGACAATTTCTTGTTCTGTGTATATTTGTATTGCTGAGGCGTTTGGACGGCACAATGAGACGTGAACGTGGACGTTGAATGGTAGCTTTGTTTTTTATTCGATGGATTTGTTTCAAGGGAACTCGTCCGGCCGAATTTTCTTTTTTCTTTTTTTTTCTTTTTCTTTTTCTTTTCTTTTTTCTTTTCCTTTTTCTTTTTCTTTTTTCTTTTTTCTTCTTTCTCTTCACCTCAAAAAACAAGGCGAGCGAGCGTTTCCTTGTGCCAAAATTCCCATTTGGATCCCCCCCCCCCATCATACAAAAGAAAACATCACACACCGTCTTCTACGCGCTTCCTGTTTTCCTCTCCCTTGAACACTCTCAAAAAAAAAAAAACTTTCTTGGCGTTTGCGTCCCATGTCGAAGTTCCAAGTCTGCCAGCCCCCATCCCTAGAACTGGCGAGCAGCAAAAAACAAGACGTGTAGTATTATAACAGAACAGGCAGTGTATACGAGAATAGTATCACCAGCTGGAGGGGGGGGGGGAGGTGTAAGTAAGTACTTCGCTTATTGTTTTTTTTTTCTTGCCCAAAGGAAGAATTGGCATTGAATAATAAAGCCCCTTGCTGGCGCTGACATGCGCCTAAACCCCGCTGAAATCATTTATCCCAGCTAGGACTTTTTACTGCCAAAAATACAAAATGAAGACGTTGCTTTGCATCTGACCTGTCAAATTATGCCAAGTCCAGCCTCATCCGTCGTGCCGTCTCGTCTCACTTCACGCGCCATGCTCTAAGAATTTTGCTGCATCTTTGAAATAAGAGCAGATTAATATTAATCTTACTGCGGAAGTACTATTTATACTCAATCGCCGGGAATCATACGACGCTGCTGCGAGGTTTTCTTGGGGAGTGTTTGTGAAGTATCACTTGTCAAGTCTTTTATCTTGTTGGGGTTACGCTTTAGGGGGTCGAGATGGGGGTTGCTAGGTGAGTAAAGCGAGTAAAAAAAAAAGAAAAAAAAGAAATATAGTGCACAGAAAAAAAAAACAGGATAAAGAACTAAATAGGCTTACGTTTGTATCCTGCTCCGTGTGATGCAAGAACAAGGACTTGAGAAAAACGAATAGAAACAAGATGCCACCGTATGTACAGCCGTCGTTCCCGAAGGAGCCAAAGAGCGCTTACTTGTATAAAGATGCTGTGGGTAGACTAGAGATAGTAGATAGCAAGCGGCAGGGCTTCACCGAACAAAGAATTGTCCGGTCGGCGGGTCCCAGGCGGGTCTGAATCCGGGCTTGCGGCCGTGAATATACTACTACTAACGGAGTAGTACTACGTAGTTTGACACTCCTCTCACCCCACCAAGCTCCCAACGCAAGTCAGACTCCGGATGCAACGACCTGACGTCTAATACAGCACCGAACAGCGCTGAAGAGAGTTGTATGGAGTATGTGTGTGAAAAAAAAAAAGGCGACATGTGAGATATGACGAACCGTGGGTAGTAGAAGCGGAGTATCGGTCAAGCCAAGCCAAAAGGGACTGTAGTACTCCATGCTAGACTCGGCCCGCCGAAGCCTGACAAAAGACATGTAGTAAATAGGTCAACGCAAGGCTGTCGCAGGAAGCTGTCACATCACGATCCGACTGGCATGAGCAAAAAAAAAAAAAAAAAAAAGAAACAAGTCATCTCGGAACTCGGCCATCATATCACTACCACACGACTTTGGAGCATAATCTCCACGCTACCCACACGCAGTCTGCTGTATGCATCTGCGCCTGCATCTCCAGGGAAGCTGAGAGTGACTTGTCCAAAAAAAAAAAAAAGCGACGGCTTGCTTTTGTCAGGTGTTGCTCGCGCAAAATCATGGGAACAGGAGAGAAGATGCCAATAGAAGGGGGTGCCATGTTGGTCTGCTGCTCTGTACAGAGTACCCTGTGCTCTGTACACCAAGTTACAGTAAAGATGACAACTGACTGGTCACTCTGTTGGAGTTACTGTACGGAGTATTTGCTGATCAATTAGATACCGGGTGACTAGCAGAGCAGTACGAGTCTCCACGACCGGAATATTGAAATGCGCAACGGCCCGTGCATTACCATGTCTGCTGAGTGGTGCGATGGTTGGTGATATCTCATATTCCTCTGGTGGCATCAGCCTGTGATAGTGAGTGGAGATTCCCACGGTTACGATGCTGTTGGTTGCCTCTTTCAGCTGGGATTTTTGCCATGACGTCAGCGAGTTTATGCAACAGGTAAACATTAATCATTACTCTAGTTTAAGCAGTATGCTGTAGGCTAGTAACTCTAGTCCTAGTAGCCCAAGACGTCTAGTAGCCCAAGACGTCTAGTAGCTCAAGCAGCCTCCTCACCCTCGCCAAACTCCGTCACAATCCATAGGCAAAACTCCTCCCACTGCACCCGCCACTCCTTCAACCGCCGCGCCTTTTCGCCCGATCCCAGACTCGCCTCCTTGATATCGCGCACCCACGCCTCACTATCCTGATCCTCCAGCACCGACCAGCGCACACTATTCTCCGCCAACGACCCCAAACCCGCCAGGCCCAGGTTCTCCCAGCCCTGCAGCGCCTGCCAAAAGTCATGTGACATGCCGGCGTGGTCCTGGCCCAGCATGGCCGGGTCGTCGTTACACAGCGAACACGCAACGCCGCGCGCCAGAAGCGCCGGCAGCGGATGCGACATGATGCTGCCACACAGCCGCAGCACTTCGTTGCTGATGGGACACGACTCGATGAGGATGCGGCGGTCGCGCACCATGTCAATCAGCAGCGGGTGCTTGAACAGTGAGAAGCCGTGGCCGATGCGCCGCGTGCCGAGCAGCACGGCGTCAAAGAGATTCTGGTCGGTGTCGGAGCCGTCGCCCAGGGTTTCGCCGGCGTGGAAGAAAAAGGGAATGTCGACGCCCTCCTGCGCGCACTGCTTGCGGAACCAAAACAGCTCGGGTAGCAGGTCCTTGAGCGTGCGGCCGCGGTCCTCGGGGCCGACCAGATCGAAGCCGGCAATCAGGTCGGGAAAGGCCAGCTTCTGCAGAATGCAGTGCTCCATGGCATGCGTAATGGTTCTGGCATCCAAGGCGCGCACCGTGGTGCTAATCAGTCTGATGCCCCAGAACTTGGGATTCTCCTTCTTAAAGGCCGCCAGCTCTTCGGCAATGATTTGCAAGTACAGCGTGTGGTCCTCCTCGGGGGTCTCGCTGCCACGGGCAAAGTACTGGCGCGGCCAGACGAAGCGGAACTCGGCCCACATGACGCCGTCGTCGTACAGCTGGCGCAGCAGCTGGCGCAGAAACACGCGCGTCATGGGCTCGTAGTGCAGGATCTGGCCGGCCACGAGGAAGCAGCTGGCAAACTTTGTCCAGATGTGGTCGACGCCGCGGAACTGCTCCTCCGAGTCGCTCATGGAAATCGTGCAGCGCGTCTTGAGCCACGCGATAAAGGCAGCGCGACCGCCGCTCGGAAACGCATCGGCGGCGGCGGCCAGTGGGACAAATGTGTTGGGCGTGTAGGCCGGGGTCCAGATGGATTTGGGCGCGGCATCGGACGTGTTGCGGAAGCGAAACTGGACGGCGGCCGCGCTTCTGATCTGATCCGTGGTCAGGCCGGGCTTATCCGTGGCCATGTGCATGCCGGGCATATCCAGCAGCGCGGCAAAGAGGAAATCAAAGTCGACGGTAGCGTCCAGATGGGCATGTAGTAGGGCGCCCTTGGGCAGCTTCTTGACAATTTTCCACAGCCGCGTCTGCTCCATGCGGGTCTTGGCGTGCGTGAACATCATGCCGGGGTAGTACGGCAGGTGATCAGCGCGGGCCATGGCGTCTTCGGCAGCGGGAGTCCATGTAGAGGTCTGTTCCTCGGCGCGGATACGGGCAACAATGGCGCAGGCCTGGCGGGCGATGGGCGAGAGAGCGGCGCGGAAGGCGGCGTCTATTGTTGTTAGTCAGAATGATTGATGAAACAAACTTGCTCGAGATTGAAAGAGACTTACCGCTGCGCTGCTTCTGTTCCTGCTCAATCAGCGACTGGCGCCCGTTCAAATATTGTGCCAGAAAAGCATCCTGCGGCGTGGGCAGCTCAGCCTCGATTTCCTTCCACTCGTCGTCCGAGTAAGGTTTGACCATTTTGTGGATGAGCTCTATTTTTTTTTTAAAAAAAAATATGGGTGGGCGAGGCTGAAAGGGGCGATAAGGCTGTGATGCAAAAGGAAGGAAGCGAAAAAATAGAATAAAAATAAAATCAAGGATAACCACAAAATTTAAATACTCGTAGTTGTTTTAGTGGCTACTTAAAGTGAATGAAATCCTTTTCAACCTTCTCGATCGTGTCTAGCGCAAAGCTCAGACCTTTGCTTTTCATCTGCTCATTCAATTTGATATTGATATTTCTCTAGCTTATGTTATTTTCCGAGTGGTAGTAGTGGTAGTAGTGGTAGTAGTGGTAGTAGTGGTAGTAGTAGTAGTAGTAGTAGTAGTAGTAGTAGTAGTAGTAGTAGTAGTAGTAGTAGTAGTAGTTGTTGTTGTTGTTGTTAATCCAGCCTTCCCGGCCATTGAAGCCTAAATCGCCAATAACATCAAGATGCATACCGTACCGAATCCTCTGCAGACCAACCACGTCGGCTATCCACTGCATCTCCGCGGGGTAAACCTTTACCTTGACAGAGCCGCTGTGGGGCAACGAGGCTAGGCTACAGAGTAAAACTTCTGCTAGCCTTGTGCAGCTTGCGCTAAGCGGCCGCCTGTCATTGGTCAGATGAAGCTTGAGTGCCAGTTTCTTCCGCACATGCGTGCGCTCCTCGGCCCGTTGGAGATTGAAAAATCCGGGACAATAGCCGGCGCGGCCGCCGGATCTCCGCCGTTTTTGGATTTTTGGATTTACTAGTACTAGTAGTAGTAGTAGTAGTAGTAGTATTTTGGTTGTTTAATCTTGGTTTGGGCTTTGACAGGCGGATAGGATCAGGGATACCGCTCCTTTGAAGTTGGTTAGCGTGGGCAGAACAACCCTAACTCTAACTTTATCATGTCTCTTCAGTCTCTGTCAGTGCTTTCAGCCCCTTTGGTTTGGTGGTCTCTCTCGGATCTGTCATCTCTCTCAAAATCAATAATCTCTCTGCCCCCGCCCTCAGTCCCGCACCGCTCTTGTCCTCCGGCCATTGGCCTCATCAGCCAGCATCGGATCATCCAGCGTAATCACGCCCTCCTCCTGGCCCTCCAACACCACTGTGGCCACGCCCAGCCCAATCGCATCCAGCGCCACCAGTAGCATCGCCCCAATGAACCACCACGCCGCCTTATCCAGCTTCCACCCGGGCACGCGGAACATGCTGCCATGAACCATCAAATACTGCACAATCGACACACCCCACAGCTGCACCGCCGCCGCTAGCATAAGCCCCGGCACAAGCAGCTTCCACCCGACCTCTCTGCTCTTTGGAGGGCCGACGGCCGCGATGCCCGCACATGCCACCATGACGAGGATGACGATGGCTGCGAGGTAGGCCGCGAAGCCCAGCGTGCGCCACAGCGTGCAAAAGTTGTCGCCGTCAGGCGAGTCTTGTTCGGCGGCGCACGACGCCGGGTCGGGGAATGGCCGACATGGCTCCGGTCGGCTGTTGGAGCAGCTGCGGTGCAGGCCGACGGAAAGGTGAAGCCTCTCGCCGGCAGCGGTGGTGATGGAGTATGAGGCCCAGGTGGGCGAGAGGATGGCGGCAATGACGAGGGAGGCGGCTGGGCAGGTTAATGTTAGCAGGGATGCACAAGCAGAGGTGGAATGAGTGGAGTGATGAATAGTAGAGCGATGAATAGTGGAGCGAATAGTAGAGTAACGTACCGATGGCCGTCACCAGAAAAGCAGCCTGATAGGCGTTGCGTAGCGAAATCATGATTGATTGATTGATTGATTGATTGTTTGTTTGATTCAGTCGACCGACTCAGTTTGTGTTGATGAAAGAGGGAGAAATCGACAATGAAAGAGGGAGAAATCGACAAACAAAAGAAAAAAAACAAAAAGAAGAACGCCATTCATGCTTTACAGGTGTCTCACAAGTTCTGCCGTTCCGTGATGTGGAAGCCTGATGCGGCAAACAGCTCTCGGTGGGCTGACAGCTCGCTGCACTAACACGCAATGGCGTATTTTCCGCCCTAACAGTGTTAGTGACAATGACGTAAGTACCGTGTGTAGGGTTGAGTTGGCAACTGGCTAGCAACCCTAACGGTCGGAAAGCCCACTGGCAGGCTTTATACTACTAGGAAGTCTATTAATTCTGCATGTGTGTTGATTCAGCCTTAATGGGCGGACAATAGCTACAGGGTACTACGAAGTACTACTTGTACTCTGTACTCCGTACTGTACACAGTATTGTGACAGTTGCATTCCAATATCCAATATTGCATACTGCATAGTTAAAGCGGCCCGGCTGTGCAGTGCACCGCAGCTATTCCTTTAATACAACCCCCTCTATTCAAATTCTACTCTCGCAAGCGAGCTGCACAGCAAAAAGAACAAAAAAAAGCAGATGAGACCAGCCAGGGTGATCCGGCGTCCAGAATTTCGGGCGTAGCGGCCGCCTTTGGTAGTAGTAGTTATTACTACTACTCCGTAGTACTGACTACTGTTAGCACTGCTCCTCTGTCCGCTTGAGCGCTTACATGGTGCAGTTGCATCATGCAGTTAGAATCCTTTGGCCAAGCTAGGTAGTACTTACGTACTCTGTGCTCTGTTCTGCCTTGCTTTATTACACCATACATCTTGTCTAACACCATACATCTTGTCTAACACCATACATCTTGTCTAACACCATACATCTTGTCTAAAAGGACCGCGCCCTGATGGTCTCGGACGGAGATTTACCGGTGCTATAAGCAGTACTGGTAGTATTACTTGTACGCATCCCACCAAGTTGAGCAGATACTCCTAATCCCAGGATCCAGGTGCAGGGTGGACAGACAGCCTTTACTGTACTTGTAGAGGTACGAAGGACTCCGTACAGTTATAAAGGTTTCGATTCCGTCCGTGATCTACCCATAGCTAAGCTAAACAAAGGGCCCCCTGCTCGTTTCTATAGTGCGTGCAATGCCAATAACAAGAGTGAGTTGTCATATTGTTTAGATTCTTCTGCAGACTACAATTTATTATTATTATTCATTTCTGCTGTTCTTATTTCTTTTCTTATTGCGTCTGGCTGGTTCATTTCCCAAGCCAGTCAAACTCATCATCGTGATTCGAAATAGAGTCTCCAGTCTGTCGGATTCCAAGTTATTAGTCCGAGACCTATTTTTTTACTACGAGCAGTTTGACGCAGCCTTGACTAATACTGTACTAACAAGTATATATTGTCGAGCTGGATACACCGTTTGTGTCTTTTCTTTTCTTTTCTTTTTTTTTTCTTTTCTTCTCTTCTTCTCCCTTTTGTGCCACGTTGAGCTGCCACTGAGTCTGTCTGACCAGCACCGGTTACTGTTCCATTTTTCACTCACTTCAGCTCTCACTCTCACTCATGCACCCCTTATATAGCCCCCCACCCATCACCTCCTACTCCCATCTCCTCCTACTCCATACATCGCTTTCCCCGCCGCCTGGGCCAGAATAGAACTCCTGTGCCCGGCTCCAGCTCCAGCTCTAGCTCCAGCTTCCCGCCCCCCTCAACCAGCAACAGCACCAGTACCGACACCCAAGATAACAGCCACGGCGGCGATGGGACCAGCAGTATGTGTAGCTTTTTTTGACTTTACGTTTGACACGGGGCCAGTCCATAGCAGTCGGAGCGGACTACGGATATGTGCGCGGAGCACGTCCTTTCTAGAGCCGGATGTTTGTGTATGAGAGTTGTACTGCCGTGTAGAGAGTTGTACTGCCATGTAGAGAGTTGTTTACTGCCAGTAGTAAAAAGTACTTGGCTAACATCCATAGCCACAACCCAAAGAAATGTAAGCTAGGACGTCGCTGCTTATGGCCCGACTGGCTAACAGCAGCAGAGACTCGCAGTCGCCAAGCAAAAGCGTCATTAACTCCCCGAGAAATTCGGCCGGACATATCCAGCCTTCCAGCCAGGCTATAAGTCTCCCTGCCCTGTCTTGCTGTACAAGTGTTTTTTTTTCTTTTTTTTTTCTTTTTCTCTCGATATGCTCACACTTCCTGTATGCCCGCGTTAGCCTACGCCTTCCACAACGACGACATTGAAATCCGGCCCCAGGAACTGCAGTATCTGACGCTCAACGAAGTTGCCCAGAACCGTCTACACTTGGCGCCGTGAAGCGCTGACCGGCCGCCGACGAATGTGCTGGACATTGCCACTGGCTCCGGCAGCTGGGCGATACCGCGTACAAGGTGGTCTAGTGTAAGTGGCAGCAGGTGTTTCTGGATGGGCTGAGCGGCTTCTTACTGGTGCTGTTTAATAGGGCTCGGGCCGAAGGGGGGGGATATGAACATGGCCAGGGCCGAAGCCGAAGATATGAACATGGCCAGGGCCGAAGCCGAAGATATGAACATGGCCAGGGCCAAAGCCGAAGATATGAACATGGCGAATTCATGAGGTATATTAGGTATATTGTATGTGCATTAGTACTCTTGATACCACTTGATCTATCTCTTTATACCAGCAGTGTTTTCCTCAACAGTGTACCTAAATCCCCGGCGCCTTCTCCTCACTCGGCCGCACCAGCCAATCCAGCTCCATGGCCACATCATCACCCACAATCTCCACCAGCTTCTCACGCGGCATAAACTCGTGATCCTGATACTCAAACCCCGGAACCACCGTTTCCGAAATCAACAAGCCCTCGCTACCCTCGCTACCCTCATCCGGCAACAGATAGCTCGCCTTCCACACGCCGCCCTCGACAATCCACTGCAGCTTTTCGCCGCGGGCCACGTTCCTGCCGACGACAAACGTCTCAATGCGACCGCTGGGATGAATCAGGACATACTTTCCGCGACCCGAGTGTAGCGTGTGGATGGTGCGGGCGCGGTTCGCATGGAACCGGCCGGCAGAACTCGTCGGCGTGAGCAGATAGAAAATGCATGTGCTCGCGTTGCGAAAGCCCGGCGTGTAGCCCGGGCGCACGGCTACCAGCGACAGCGTCTCTTCCGATGCCGAGGTCCCCGGGAACGGCGACGGCACGAGTGCCGGGTCGCGGTCGGTCTCGACAAAGTAGCCGCCCTCGATGTGGCGCAGCATGTTGAGGGCGGAAATGGTCTGCTGGGTGGCCGCAGACTCGACCACGGTGGAGGCGCTAAAGGCCGGCTTGATATCTGCGACGTTGACCATTATTGTAGAGAGAGAATAGACGGAGTTGAGAGGAGTTGTGAGGACACGAGAGTTGAGAGGAAGTCAAGACTGCAGGCGGGCGTCTTTTATGCCCTGTCACTCGATCCTCAGCAAATCCCTCTACTTGTCACCCTCACTTCTTACCCCCTCTGCCAACGATTCCTTCTTTTCTCGCTTTGAAAATTGGGATTCCCTGGATCAAGTGCTATGGATCGTTATGGATCGTGCTATGGATCGTGGCTCTAACCCTAACAAAAAGAAAGGTGGGTCAGTGTCTCGGGTTACAGTTTCCACTTTTGGAATGCACAGTACTACTACTACTAGTACTACTACTACTACTACTACTACTACTACTAATACTAGCTTGCGACTAACATCTCATCTATCAACTGACATCCAAGTCAACACACATCACTTTATATAATCTCGCTTCACACAAAATGTCCCTCCGTCCTCTTCGCCAGGCCTTCCGCCTCGGCACATCCCAGCCACCGCTCCGCATGCCGGCCCCGCCTCGGCCCTTTTTCTCCACCCGCTTGTACCGACGCCCCGGCGGCCCGCCGATGAATCCCAACCAGCGCCCCGACGACCCACCCGAGGAAGAAGTGATATCTTCGCACCAACGCGCCGAAATGCTGCGCCACTACCAGCTAGCCAATGCGCGCCCGCTCTTTACGTACGAGCGCGCCAGGAATACTGCGCGATCGCCGGTAACGTGGTCGTTTGTGGCATGCTGTGCGGGCGCGGCCGTGGTCTTTTATGCTGTCAATACACAGACGGTGCCGGTTTCGGGGCGGCGGCGGTTTAATTGCTACGGCGACGGCGGAGGGGCGATTGTCGAGGAGCAGGTGCGGCGCATCGAGTACGAGGTGGAGAGCCAGGGCGGGTCGTTTTTGCCCGAGTGGGATCCGCGCACGCGCATGGTGCGGCGGGTGATGAATCGGTTGATTCCGGTGAGCGGCATGGCGGATAATGAGTGGGAAGTGCGGGTGATTCACGATCCGAGTAGGTCCAGCCTAGCACACATTCCGCAGCAAAGCCCAGCATAGCCACAGCCCAGCATAGCCACAGCCCAGCAAAGCCACAGCCCAGCAAAGCCACAGCCCAGCAAAGCCACAGCCAAGCATAGCCAAGCATAGCCACAGTCAAAAAACAGTAACACCATGATCTAAATGCTAACCAGCAGACACCATGAACGCCTTTGTCCTGCCCGGCGGCAAGGTCTTTGTCTTTGACGGCATCTTCCGCGTCACCCGCACCGAAGACGGCCTAGCCGCCGTTCTCGGCCACGAAATCGCCCACAACCTAGCCCAGCACTTTGGCGAGCGCCAGTCCTCGGCCATGGGCAGCAACGTGCTCATGTATTCGCTGCTGGCCATGTCGTACGTCGTGCCGCCGCTCTTTTTCGCGGCCGCCTGGTTTCTGCCCGGCATGCTGGACATGATGTTCCAGATGCCCATGAGCCGTGTGCAGGAGAGCGAGGCCGACTATATTGGGCTGATGATTATGGCCGAGGCCTGTTACGATCCACGTGCGGCTGTCGACTTCTGGAAGCGCATGGACTATGTGGCCAAGATGAACCACCAAGATACGCCGGAATGGGCGAGCACACATCCGTCGGTAGGTCACGTGATCTTTTGTCTCCTTGTTGGACCACCAGTGCTAACAGCCGCAGAACGAAAGCAGAATCCGCAAAATTACCGAGTGGCTACCCAAAGCCATGGAGAAGCGCGAGCAGAGCGACTGCAAGGGCCATACATCGGCGTTTGCCAACGTTTTCATGGACGCCCTGAACCGGGGGATATTGGTACAGCTGTAACCCTCTTATCCACCTCTGTCCACAACCCTACACGACATGGTTCTTCTAGCTACGCTGCTGCAATTACACCGCTTTTTATTGGTGGGCGCTTATACAGCCGAGGTTCGCGGCAGCCATAAGGGTTGCATTATTCACGGCCAGCATACTTTTTTCTTTTGAAGCATTCCTCCTCTCCCTTGAAGCAGCCTAACTTTTCTTCTTTTTTTTTTCTTTTTTTTTCTTTTTCAGTAGTCCTCTTCTCTTAAGCATCCGATCTACACATTTGTTGATAAAATGAGCGTCTACACTACCGCCGAAGTTGCCAAGCACAACAACGCCAGCGACGGCATCTGGCTGATTATCGACAAGAACGTCTACGACGTGACGAGTACGTTTGGCTTTAGTGATTTGTACGAGTTGAGTATGCTGTAAAAGCTAACAAGACAGACTTTCTCGAGGAACATCCCGGCGGTGAAAAGGTGCTTAAGCGCTTTGGCGGCAAGGACGCCACCAAGGCGTTCTGGAAGCACCACGGCGAGCACGTGCTGGCCAAGTACGGCGACGAGTACAAGGTGGGCACATTGGCGGAGACAGCCAAGTTGTAGACTATACTGGAGGGAGCCGGGGTTCTATTCTACGAAGTGGGAGTGGGAGTAGGAGTAGGAGTAGGAGTAGGAGTGGGAGTGGGAGTGGGAGTGGGAGTAGGAGTAACAGAGGATTGACAACCACGATTGACTAAAGTACAACTGGGCAGCCCCACCTTACTCAGCGCGATAAGATAAGCGAAATCCAAAAAATTTCCAATCCAGAATTATTCTGCCAGGAATTGTGTAGTTGATGTTGGTTAGTTGATGGTAGACTGGGCATAAGTCTGGATGTCTTTGGTTACTTTAATCTTTACTTAATCTTTACTGCGACAGCACAACCCGACTTTGATCTCGACCTCTATCTCGACCTATAACTCGACACCGATAGACGAAAAGGAAAGAAACAAAGAGACCCAAGATGGCCGCCCCCGTCATCCCCCTGCAGCAGCTCAAGCTGACCCAGGGCCCGGCGCCGTTCACGGCCGAACAGCGCTACTGGAAGTCGTTCAAGAACCAACTGCTCTTCTCGCTGCCGTCCAACAAAGCCGTAACCCACATCTCCAGCCCGTCCAGTCTGTCGTCGCCGCTCGGCTCGCCCACCAACGACCTGTTTGCCGTGACCAGCGGCACGCGCATCCAGCTGTACTCGATCCGCACGCGCAAGCTGGTCAAGTCGATTTCGCGCTTCGGCGACATTGCCCGCAGCGGCGAGATCCGCCGCGACGGCCGCATCCTGGTGGCCGGCGAGGATACTGGCCGCATCCAGGTGTTTGATGTCGGCTCGCGCAGCATCCTGCGCACGTGGACGCACCACAAGCAGCCTGTGTGGGCCACCAAGTTCTCGCCCTCGGAACTGACCACGCTGGTGAGCGCGTCCGATGACCGCACCGTGCGACTGTGGGATCTCACGGCGAATAACCCGACCACCACGTTCCATGGCCACACCGACTACGTGCGCTCGGCCACCTTTTTGCCCGGCAGCATGGCCAACCTGATTGCCTCGGGCTCGTACGACTCGACCGTCAAGATCTGGGACCCGCGCACGGGTGCCGGCGCCGCCGCCATGACTTTCAAGCACGCCGACCCCGTGGAGACGGTGCTTGCGCTGCCCAGTGGCACCACGCTGCTGGCTGCGGCTGCCAACACGATTTCCGTGCTGGACCTGGTGGCCGGCCGGCCGCTGCACCTGATTTCCAACCACCAGAAGACAGTGACATCGCTGGCGCTGGCCAGCGGCGGGCGGCGCGTGCTGTCGGGCGCGCTGGACGGCCACGTCAAGGTCTTTGAGACGACGGGCTGGAACGTGGTCAACACCACCAAGTACCCCGCGCCGATTCTGTCGCTGCAGGTCGTCGGCACCGGCCACGGAGCCGACGCTGCCGACCGCCACCTGGCCGTGGGCATGTCAAGTGGCGCTCTGAGCATCCGCACGCGGCTGACGGGCGCCGAGGCGGCCAAGGCCAAGGAGCGCGAAAAGGAGATGGAGGCGCTGCTGGCCGGCACGATTGGCGCTCACGACGCCAAAAAGGCACGCAAGAAGCGCACACTGACACTGCGCCAGCGGCTGGACCTGGTAGGCGAGGGCGCCGACGTGGTGATTGCCGACGAGCGCAGCGCGCGACTCAAGCGCGAGCGCGGCTGGCAGCGGGATCTGCGGCACGGACATTTTGCGGCAGCGCTGGACGCAGTAGTGGACCGCAAGAGTGCCGAGTACAAGCCGCTGACGGTGCTGACGGTGCTGACGACGCTGCGGCACCGGAGCGGGCTACGGGCAGCGCTGGAAGGGCGCGATGAGCGCGGGGTGCAGCCGGTTCTGCAGTGGGTGAGCCGGCATATTACGGATCCGCGCTATGTCAGCGTGTGCGCCGAGGTGGGAATTTTGTTGCTGGATTTGTATGCGCAGCATGTGGACGAGAGCGCGGAGTTGTGGGAGGGCTTCCGTGGGCTGAGAAGAAAGGTGCGGCATGAGGTGGAGCGGGCGCAGCAGGCGTCGCAGACGAGCGGTATGGTGGAGAGTTTGATGATGGGGGCGGCTTAGCTTTGGCTTAGTCTTGGCTTTGGCGTTTGTTTGGCTTTGACTCTGGCTTTGGGCTTTGACTCTGGCTTTGGGCTTTGACTCTGGCTTTGGGCTTTGACTCTGGCTTTGGGCTTTGAGGCTTGAGCCTTTGAGACTTGGATGGGCCTTTGATTGAGGCTTCGATGAGAAGAAGTGAAACCAAAAAAAAACGGGATATCTCGCATCGTACTTGGCGTTTTTGTTCTTTGTATTGTTAGTGTTTATTTTGCAGTTTCTTTTCCGAGGGTATTTTAATTCAACAAGTATATTATTTACTCCCTGTCTAGCCTTTCCACTACCGACTGTCCCGCCCCGGTATCACATCATGCCATGTTCTTCTTCTTCAGCTGCTTATACGCCACGTCCAACTCGTCCTTGGCCTCTCTCAGCGGCTTCTGATTCTCGTTTTTTCTTTCTTGCCAGAAGAGGGAACACTTTAACTGTCGATTAAGAAGGGAACCAAGCAGTGACCTTTTATACGTTGCTATTCATAATCTGTTATTAATTCTGGGTTCCAGGTCTTTTCCCTATGCAAGAAGAAGCAGGATTAAACCTATTGTACTCAGAAAGCTTACCTGTCATTGTTAATAGGAGCACTATATCCGCATAATAAGATTATGCAAGCATGATATTCGGGGTAAAACGTTATATATATATTGAGCAGTGAGATATGGTGTAGCTATGCTGCAGTTACTAGTGACATTCTCAGTAACGCCTCAGGGTTTCACTATTGTCACACTGGCCCTTTTCTTAATCGTCGATTTATTTAGTAGTTAGTGGAGAAGAAAACTGAACGGGGTAAAACTCCTATGCTTGTAGCAGCATTCGAGTTATATAGCGTTGTAGTAGGTCACAGTGAAAGAAAAACCAATATTCCCTTCACAAGTAGTATATACCGTCTTGCTTGAAAAGAATTTGTAGCTTCTCAGCCCTGTATTAAATGAAAGAAATACTACATGTTATCAAAGATGGCTCAAGCTTAAAAGCTAGGTTATATTGTAACGTAAAGCAAAATTCGTGATAGTTATCTACCAACTATCCGACACAAGAACGCCGCCCTCCAAGAGATATAAATGATACAAACACAAGCCAAACAAAAGAAATGCAAGGTATTTAATAGACATGGCCGTCGAGACCCTCAGCGGCCAGGTAGGGCCAACCCATGATGATGCCAAAGGAAGGAACGAAGCTATTACGCGCTTGTGTTAACACCAATCCGCAAACCTAGACGCTACAGAAAAGGCACTTACATCATGGTCTGGCCGGAAATGCGCTTCAGCATGGACATATAGTCGGGCCGCGCGGCAGTGTGCGACACGGGCAGGCGCTGGAACGGGTGCGGCTCAAACGAGCGGGCAACGTTGCGCATCGACGTCAGAAGAGAAAACTGGCGACGGCCGGCGACGCGGGCGGCAGAGCGAGAGGCAGCGGCGATGACAGGAGACATGATAAAATACAGAGTAAGAGCTGGTGAGGCTAATGGTTTGTCGTTGAATGTTGGTTTGGTGGGAAGTGATGGATGGTTTGTTGTTGAATGTTGGTTCGGTGTGAAATGATGGACTGGCTGGTGTGTGAAGATGGGAGAGGGAACAACAAACAAACGTCCCTCGAGAACTCGGGGATAACTGTATTTATATAGCCTGTGTTCACCTTGGACCCAAGACAGCCTGAAAATTCCCGTGATGACTTATATTTCTGGCTCACAGTTCCCAAGGTCGGCGAGTCCTCCTCGCCCTGTCGTCACAGTCAGGCCATGTCCCCAGCTTTTTTTTTTCTTTTCTTTTTCCCTTTGTCCATGATTGTATTGATGCAAGTACATTGCGACATTGTCTTACAGCTTATACCGCATACATGTGTGTGTTGTGTGTACTTCAAATTTACACACATCCATGTATGAGAAACTCAGTTATAGTTAGTGTAATCCTGTCACGCGGTCACCGTTCCCGGCATTCTGGCCCTGATTCAGGCGCAGCAGGAATACATGAGGGTCAGCAGGAATACATGAGGGCAA
Source organism: Thielaviopsis musarum (assembly GCA_001513885.1). Taxonomy (NCBI): domain Eukaryota; kingdom Fungi; phylum Ascomycota; class Sordariomycetes; order Microascales; family Ceratocystidaceae; genus Thielaviopsis; species Thielaviopsis musarum. Next base: position 39,105 of record LKBB01000159.1, read on the forward strand.
GCAGGAATACATGAGGGCCAGCAGGAATACATGAGGACAAGCGTGAAAATTTGCTTTCCACGATATACAGCGTATATTAGAAAAGATCTTGGCCCGCCCCTGTTGCCCAAAACGGAACAAAACGTCGTGATGTCGGTCGAAAGTGGGCTGGACGTCTGCTCACCATCACCTTATTCGGCCCCATTTGACAGGGGGCTGTGGCCAATCACAGGCGCCCACCCCGGATTTTTACATATAGTGTGGTCTGATGCCGGACAGATGGTGCTCGATTACGCCTATTTGGGAAATAAGAGTAGGTGGATCCATGACCAGGGCCAACTATTGACGGTTATTTTCTACATTATATTGATTCTTTGGGTATTTTTGTCTTAGTTGATCTCTGGTCTTCGTTTCACGGTTTCTCCCGATCGCTGATTAAAGCCCACGAGCTAGTTGGCTCGCCTGGTCAGCGGACCGTCTCCTGCCCCTTTATACTGCTAATTGTATGCTTCTGACTGTTTGGGAAGGTTGATGTGCATAGGGGAGTCATGGGGGGTAGGGACAAAGTACAAAAAGCCTAGTATAGCCCAAATAAATGTCCAATGGAAATCATACCACTTTAATTCAAAGCATTGGTCGGCCACTTCCACTTTTTTTTTACTTTCCTTCAGCCACTTGTAGCTTTTTCACTTTCCCTCGGCCACTTCCAGCTTTTTCACTTTCCCTCAGCTCATTCCCGCTGAGCCTCATGCGTCACTTAAAAATGAGCTGACACCTCATCTTATCTAGAACTCACCTCATTCATCGACGCTCACTCATTCATCGACGCTCACGCTCATCTGAGAAAAGCCCAGACTCACAACTTTGTAAGGCTTGTGCCATTCAACGCCGCTGCTACGTTCGTGATCACCACAAGGATTGCAGCAGTTGTCTTTTTTTTTTTGTCACACCATATTGTTGTCTGTCTTGCATGCTGCTGTGTCATTGACTCTTTTCTGTCATCCTCACTGTGTCCTTGCACCTTCAGGGCATGGCACTAGTTGATCTGTAAATCGGGGGTTGTCATGTACCACAAGATGCTCGAATACCAGTTTTTCGGCCATGGCTTGATTGAAGCATTATAAAGGCGCTTTGTTGGCATGCTGGTTTAAACTTTTGGTAGCAAAAACTGCACGGCGGAACCCATAACAGGAATCATTTGCTCCAAAATCTGGACACTAATACTACCCATCTTTCAACATAATCAATTCCACAGCTTTCAAACAATCGCCTTTTGCCGACAACTTCCCGACGACCGCCTAGTCATACGTCGGTTCCTTTCTGGGATTCGCTCTATTTTCTTACAGCCGCCACTTTAACCTTATTCTGTCAATACATGGGAGGCGTTCGGTCGCCCTCCATTATCGCAAGATTTTAACCAAACCCATTGCTCGACAACCCTAAGAACGAAATACACTTAACCCTAACAGCCAAGCCGGCTCCGCGGCAGCCACGTCAAGCGCCACCTGCATATACCCAGCCACAGGCCCCACTCTGGGCGCCCTCTTGACCCACACTTTGAGGGTGTCCGTTTTTGGCGCTGTGCCGATGGGGCCGAAGAATTCCAGGCATCGGAACTTGGCAGCCGAGTGTGATTGTACGAATCCGGCAAAAGAAAGTCTGCCTTGCAAGTTACATTCTACACCGTACTGCCGAGATATGCAAAAAAAAAAAAAAAAAAAAAAAAAAAAAAGAAAGTACTACCACTACAGAGTACAGTCTTGGTGCTAGCTTTTTGCTGAAAGCTCTACCCCGTAGTTTTTTTATTTTTATTTTTTATGGCTGGCTTGTTGTTTTACAAGGTTTCACATCCTTGCGGCAACGCGCGTCCTAGCAACACCACACAGCAAGGCATTCTTGTTCTTTTAGTCTTTCTTTAAATTGCCGTGACTTGAGTATGTATGAGTGAGTCTTGTGAATCAAATCGCGACAACCTCGCTTTGCCATCCACGTGACGGTGTGCAAAACAACCCCACAGATCGGGATGAAAAGGTGTACTATATGTACCTGGGGGGGGGGGGGGGTTTTTTTTCTTTTTTTTCTTTTCTTTCTTCCTTCCTACTCGATGATGTCAGGAGAGGAGGGGCAAAAAGGTACTTGCAGTGTACCTCTCTGTGCCGCCCATGCTGCCCAAGAAAAAGAAATGTGGAGCCTGAACAAAGGGCCTGTAAATTTAGTTATATTTAGTACACAGCGGCTAATAAAAGTACTTTGTACTTAGCAACGGAACAAGTTGCGGCGATGACGTTGGAATGGCATGCCAGCTTTTCCTGTGACGACAAGAGATGAACTTGTGATCATTGAGCTTGGTGCTTACTGATACCCCTACTACTAGTAGTATTCAGTACGTACGGAGTACAGTAGTTAGTCCTGGAGCCCTGCGAAAACCACATATGGCCAAGTAAAGCAAGGGCTTGGCACTGGATACTTCGGCATTCGCCTTCTCCTGGCTTCCAGAAATAGCTCTGGCCGGATCTGTGCATTTTCCTTTTTTTTTTTTCCTTCATTATTTTTATGGTTGTTGTCACAGCGTAAAGAATACGTGTTTAGCGATAAATCTTGACGTCAATGCCTCGAAAGCTTACTCTTAGTCGCATTTGGACAGAAGGCGATCGCATAGTCAAGTGCCGCTCGCTAGCTCGCAAACTCAAATTCCTAGCTCTGTCGCTTTTGCAATGCTCAACTTACTATGTTCAAATTAAGTACTATGTACATAGCAATTACATGGTAAAGCTGAACGAGCACAAGAACAAAAGCTGCGGCAGGCCGCCTCTTTGTTTTACATCTTTGTGCTTCCTTGCAAATAAATCCAAGTACAAGGTGTATACAAGGCGTACTTATACAAGGCCTATAACTGTATCTGTACGTGTACCTGTACCTGTACCTGTACCTGTACCTGAGCCTGGCTGCTCGGCTGTGCTTGTGCTGTGCAAATCGGCAGCGTCACAAAGCAGGCTGCATGTACTGTAACTTTTTTTTTTGGTGTCTGTGTGTTCATGTTCTAGGCTTCAGCACTGATGGAGCCTTGGCTTGGCCCGCCTTTAACCAACAGAAATCCCGTTGTGCTTCTTCTCCTTTGTCGCTTGGAAATGTTCATAAAGCCTCGCCAATCCAGATTCCCAGCCGCATCATTTCCTTCTTCTTCTTCTTCTTTTTTCAACTCATCTTAAATTGCCCCAACTTTTTTTTTTTTCTTTCTTGTTTGCGCACTTTTCCATCATCTTTTTTATAATCGTCATCAAATAAATTCGTCACCATGCCTTTCACTGCTAGGTAAGAAGCTTCATTTACCTCCATCTCATCTCATGCCGTCTCATTTCTTTCATGGTCGCTCGGCTCCATTTACATCTAAGCATAACTGACTGAGCTTAACGAATTGGATTGACGACATGCTGGGCGTATTTCTAACCGCAGTTTGCGCTCAAATCATGCATTTACTACCAACTGCCGCGACTTCATGATATCAAGCCAATTTAACTCCCTGTTTTCCAGTCGCTAACCTAATCTAACCTGTTTAACAGCGATATCTGCAAGATTATCTTTGCCATCATCTTGCCTCCCATTGGTGTTTTTCTGGAGCGTGGCTGCGGCGCCGATCTGTGCATCAACATTCTGCTGACCATTCTGGGTACGTTTTCCTCTCTGCTTCTTTTTACTGCTCTTTCTTCGCTTCATCTCCCAGTTCTTCCGGTATCACCAGATTCGTCAACTCCTCACTAACAAACCAACTACCTGCTATATAGGCTACATTCCCGGCATCATCCACGCCCTCTACATTATTCTGAAATATTAACCGCCGCGCTCGGTTATTCCCAGCGCCGTCACGACCTTTTCATTTCCCTACGTCTTTCTTTCTCCTTACAAGTCTCTTTAATTACACAGGCCATGCTATACCCATCAATACAAAGCCAATCGAAATTCTGAAATAAATCCATGCAGTGCAAGAAGCTCTCCTTTTCTGTTGCCAAGATCTCCGCCAATTAGCGCCTACTCTGTCTCAGATTTCTCCTCTTCTCGACTCCGGCGTTCCGCTCTCATTCCCAGCCGCCGATTTGTCAAAAGTTCGCCTGACTTGACCGCATTCGGCGCTTTAATAATCTGCCGCTTTGTCTTACATGGCCCGTCTTGCTTATTGATGGAAATCGCTGCTTTGTCGCTCTCTGTTTTTGCTCTTTATCACCATGATACTAATCTTTCTGTTTATTTCTTGCTGCTTTTCGGTTTTCTAGGACTCTAAAAGGAGTCATATATATCCTGGTTAATACTATTACACTTTCTTCATTGAATGTTTTCTGCCATTACACTCTTGATTGAATGTTTTCTGCCATCACACTCTCTTGCGTGATTGAATGCTCTCTGCCATCATGTTCTGAGCGCTTCCATCTGCATCGACTATGACGTAATGCTGGCTTACAATGTTACCCGAAAGAGGCCGCCTGTGCATGATACGAGCCAGAGAGTTAGCAGCATAGCAGCTGCAAAGCCAAACATAAGTGTATCAGTGATCTGATTACCGACCTGGCCTGATTAAGGAGGGCAGGACAAACTTGGAGTGGCTGCTATAACCCCAACACACCCTAACATGACAGCTTCGCTTACTATAGAGCTTGCAGCTTGACAACGTCTTCCCTCCGGTGTCAGGTTGCACAAGGCCTAACTTTACGGACTCTTGAAGTTTGATATACACACATACGTTTCATGGTATTGTCCTCTATACGCTGGTAATATACAACAAGTGACTCTTGTCCACTCCTAATTTTGCAGACCCTTCTGTCTCGCTACTGCCCTCTACCGACCTTGAATGACAATATCTACACCATGTTAGTTAGCTTCAGGCTCAAACAAGCAACCGAATACAGACAGAACTTACATCATTCTTTCCTGGCGTCACCGTGTCTTCTTCCGACACTCTGAGGCCGCCATGGCCCTCGACAAAAGCAATGGGCGCATCGCCCATGACCTTGCGCGCCACATCCGCCACCGTCGAGTTCTTTTTAACCAGCACACAGTCTCTAAACACCGCCTTGGTATCGCCGACACCGGCCGATCCAAACGTCGAGATATTGCGCACGGGAAACACCGGCACCAGGCCTAGAACCTCTGCCGCCTTTTGCAGCACCTGCACCACGCCCGTCGATCCAAACCGGTACAGCACCATGTCCTTGAGGTTCTCGATGCGGTTGCGGTTTTTCTCGTCCAGCTCTTTCAGGTCGCCGCCGCTGGCGTCGCCGTCGGCAATCAGGTCGTCGCGCGTATCGACGAATTCGTTGCCCTCGGTGTACCGCACGTAGCCCTGCTTGGCCATTTTGCGCAGAAATACCTCGCTAACGGCCGAGCACAGGACGAGCGAGTTGGGGTCCTGCTGCTTGGCAATCTTGGCAATGTTCTTGTCGGCGTCCGGATGGTCGATCTTGTTGAGGGCAATCACGGTCGGGAACTTTTCGTCGATAAAGGCATTAATCACGCGGTCAATCAGCACGTCGTCCCAGTCTTCCAGGGCTTCTTTGACGCCTGATCGGTCGAGCGCGCGCTGCACCAGCTTCATGTTGGCGCCGTAACCGCCAAACTGCGCGCGCAGCGTATCGATTGCCGTTGACTTGGTCGCCATGTGGCGCCGGCGAATACCCGGCCAGCGCTCCATGAGATTTCCCTTGATCCAGGCGACAATCTCAGAGCGTAGCCAGGCGATGTCGACAGAGGGGTCGTAGCCACGGGTTTCTTTGCCCTCGGCATCGACAGTGCCCGAGGCGTCGACAACGTGGATCAGCGCATCGGCGTGGCGCAAATCGTCGAGGAATTTGTTGCCCAGACCGCGACCCTGGTGGGCACCGGGGACCAGGCCGGCGACGTCGAGAAGCTCAATAGGGACGGACCGTCGGCCGTTGTCGCACGAGCCGTAGTTTGGCTTGCACTTGTTTTGTAGGTTGAAGCGCGCGCAGGCGCATTCGATCTGGAGGTATCCGATGGCGCGCTGGGGATCGATGGTGGTGAAGCTGGAGAGGCGCGGCTGTTAGCGAGGCGGGAGACGTTGCGGGAGCGGATCGGATCGGACCGGAGCGGACCGGTCTAGTTGAGACTATAGTAGGGGATTAAGCGTACGGAAAGTTGCCTGGGAGAGTTAGCCGACGCTTCAGGGCTAGGCAGTGGCGGTGAAGCAGATAGACGTACCGACTTTGGACGAAGCGTCGGTCAGCGAGTTGAGCGTAGTACTCTTGCCAGCCGACGGTTTTCCGACCAGACCAATCAGCGGATCACGGCCCATGATGTCAGTAGTGATGCTATAGTGGATGTACTTGAGATGTATTCAATAAGACACGGCTGCTTGAGAGTGTAGAATCAAAGAGCGGGCAATGGATCAACGGGAAATGGCCTGACTTGCGCTCAAACAAGGGAGAAGAAAAGAAAAGAAAAAAAAAAGTAAAGCGAAACGAAGCAACGGGAAAAGACAACCAACCCTAACGAAAATTACGGCGAGCCAAAAGCGGTAAATAATCCCAGAATCTCCAGATGGGTGAAAATTAAGTGGCTTGTCCCACTTAATCGGCGTCACTTTTGGCGATAAAAAAATGGCCCCGCCCGCCAATGGGCGTCGTCCGGCGGGGCATAAAAAAAGGGTTCTGAAAAGCCATGGCAAAAAGCGGGTCAACTGCCGACGTCACCTAGAGCCAAGTTGAAAGCGGTGAATTTTAAGTACTTGAGTATATTGCTGAGTTTACTCTTAAGAACATGACATGATCTGATTGCAACGTATTTTGCTCTCTCTTTTTATCTGCCACCCTTTTTCTTTTCTCAATGCACCACCGGCGATAAGGGAGCACCCCTTGTCTTACCCTGGATATTAAGTGCCCAAGTCATAAAAGAAAGCTGAGAAGAGAAGAGAAAAGAAAAAAAAATGCCCATCCTTCTCACCGAGCCGGCCCCGAAGCTGGACGCCGACGTTCTGCCGACGTGGTGTGTTTTCAATAACATAAAATTCAACGGTTCCCGCGTTTCTGTCATTGACGAGACTGTTGGCAAAGGAATCGTTGCTACTAGCGATTTGCACGCGCCTGACGATGAGAATGCTGCCAACCCATACGGCAATCAGCCGGTGCTTAGGGTTCCGGAAGAGGTGATCTTGAGTCAAATCCATATCCAGGAATACGCCAAGGTCGAGCCCAAGTTTCGGCAGCTGCTGGATGCATATGGAAGTCCTGTGAGTTTTCCTGTCGTTACTGGTATTTTGCTGATGCAGTTCCAGCCAGGGCCCTTGTTCAACTAATGTTCGACTAACACCCCGCCCCTCCCCATCACAACAGTCCCTCCGCGAGGAATTTGTCCTCTATCTCCTCTTGCACCGCATAAACTCCCGCCATGACATTTCCATCCTGCCCTCTCCCTGGTCTGAATACGTCAAGTTCCTCCCTGAAGACATCCCCACCCCCACCCTCTGGCCCGCCGCCCACATCCCGCTCCTGCACGGCACCGAACTCGCCGAGCCTGTACAGGCCAAGATCAACGTGCTTGAGCACGAATATGACCGCTTTGTTGCTGTCGCGCAGGACCTGATTTTCCTGCAAGACTTTTCGTTTTCGCCTGCGGGCATCGATCTGCGTGACTGGCAGCTCGCCGATGCCTGGTTCCGCTCGCGCGCCCTTGAGATCCCCGGGCTGGGCACGTGCATGGTGCCTGTGCTGGACATGGCGAATCATGCGTCGGAACATGGTGCCTTTTGGGACAGGGATGTGACGACCGGCGAGGTTGTCCTGGTGCTGCGGCCGGGCGCGGAGGTCAAGAGGGGCGAAGAGATATGTATCAACTACGGCACCGAGCGTAGCCAGGCAGAGTATCTGTTTGCCTATGGCATGTTTGACCTGGACTGTGCCGTGCGGCCGCTCAGCCTGCCGTTCTTGTTCTCGACTGACGATCCGCTGAGTGGCGCCAAGAGGGCTGTGTTGAAAGATAAGCCGCGACTCAAGATTACTCTGCCGGAAGACCTGGCCGAGTACGAAGAAGGCCGCAAGTATTGGGACTGTCCGGCAGCATATCTCGCGGCACTGAATACCGAGGACGGGCTTACCTTTCAGATTGCACAGGATGTACAGGGCGGCCAGGAACTGAGAATGTTCCTGGACGGCGTGGACGTGACAGACAAGGCATCCGATATCGTCAGTTTGATCGAGGACTCTGATGTATGGCCTATTGTCAACTTCCGCGCTCTGGAAATGATGAAGAGTGCGTTGAGTGTCGACGACATCCTCGGCAACTTTGACATCAACAAACACGAAGAGCTCTGGGAGGACAAGCCGTACACGTATGCCCTAGCAGCGCAGTTTGCCTACACCGAAGCACAGCTTATCCAGACCGCCATCTCATACCTGAGTCAAGCTGTACGTCCCCTCTACTCACACGCTTGGAAGTACATAGCGCTAACAACGACACCAGTCTGCCGCACAATTCGAGCACCCGCTACTGCAGGCATACCTCGGTGCTCTCAACGCTGGCTTGGAGGTTTCACCGCGCTCTCTTGCAGCCATGCTACAGAAGCAAGAAAGCTCGGCCAATCACAGCGACGACGACGACGATGTAGAGAAAACGACCCATGCAGACAATGAAACATCGGAAGCATCCCGCACAAACGACACGGACGCCCGGAGCACGGGAGAAGACGGAGAGGAAGACTTTAGCTGAGGCTGGACTACGAGGGTGATGACCTAGAGGGCTTCTCCAACTCTATTTTCTTTTCTTCTCTCTGCATGTTGGATTAGTGATACGGCCGCGGCAGGGCTGGTTTTCTTTTCTTTCTCTTGTTTTATTATCTTTTTTTTTCTTTCTTTCTTCATTTCCTTTGGCGTTCTGTTTGCCTGTCAGCACACCTTGAATTTAACAGAGGGTGAGACATTGCTGCTGTAACGCTGCATTATATTTTGAACGGTGAAGGCCCCTTTTTGGATACATAGTACTTTGTACTATCCTTTCTGGCTACTACTGGAGCCTATACTGAGTACAAGCCACTCTGTGTGTGCTGTCACTTTTCTCAGCTCTCAGCTCGGCTCACTCATTCATTGCCTGGAAGGACAAACCCCACAAAGCATACCGGCAGGCCTAGGCCCAGGAACGCCCTGCCTGGACTCTTCCCCCAGTCTTGGTATTTGCGACGCCTAATCTTTCTTCTTCTTGTCTTGTTTTTTTCTGTGTGCCATGCAGGCTAGACAAGGCAAGGCCAACCCAAGCAGCCGGAAGAAGTCTCGGTGTCTTTTCTGTCCAAGTTCCACTACAGCGCAGCGCATTATGTACTTATGTACTTACGCTGTGTTGTGCTGTTGGTGTGTTGCAGCGCCTGGAACTGTTATGTTCCAGGACCGCACAAGAATGGCTGCACTGCGAACTTGATGTGAGCAAGTACTCTTTTTTTACTTTTACCTATACTTCCACCCGTTTCTAGGTCACCCCCCCCCCTGCACGGGCAGCTTTCGGGATCTGATGTGCAGGACATAGCATAGCACAACATCGAAGAGGAAAAGAGACCAGAGGGCGGTGCAAAAGTTTCTGAACTGGCACGAGACCAACCACTCCCGGATCGCATTTGCAGCAATACGTGTTCATCCTTACGGACTGCGGGCACAGCGAATCGACGTGCCATAAACAACAGACGCCCAACAAGTCAGCGAGGGCCAAATAAAACCCAAATGAAAATCAAAAGCCAAGGCCCTCCTGTGTACAAAAAAAAAAAAAAAAAAAAAAAAAAAAACCTAAAGTGAAAGTTAAGTAGCAGGCAGCTGGACGAACAAGCAAACGACATCTCATGCTTCGTTCCCAAAGGAATCCGACTAGTACTACAACGACATGCAAGCAAAGCTTTTTAAACGACAAGAACAGGGAAAAGAAAAGCAGCAAACAAAAAGAGAAAACAACGGGCCAAAGAAAGAAGCAAAATCGAAAAAGAGGCGCTGAAGGATTCGCCTGGACGGAGAAAAGAGGAACTCCAGCGTGCCAGTCTAAGACGAAATAGGATGTCAATCTCAAAGTTGATTTTCCAAAAAAGTTTGGTCTGGGGGAAAACAACGAAAGGACGGAGCAGGGGTTTGGAAGAAGAAAAGAAGGGAGACAGGTTTAGTGTAATGCAAGGACAGGGATTAGGCGGGAGACTTTGTCAACGACTTTTATATGGTGATGAGGCAGAGAAAGGAAAAGAAGAGGTTACTGTAGGTAAAGAATGAGAGAGATGAGAATGAGAGAGATGACCAAAGAATGAAAGAGATGAGAATGAGAGAGATGACCAAAGAATGAGAGCGGCCACAGTCAACCACGCTTTGCGATACCAATTAGCTGTTGAATACAATACTACACCGTATGTAGTACTACATACTTTACTAGTATGTAATGTACTCAGAAACGCGGGGAAAACCACCAGCAGCCAAGGCTATCAGCCCATGCAGAGCTCGCAAAATTAGTGGCAATATAGTTATCAAGGCCCCTGCTTACCCCAGACTTTTCTGCGTGACCCTTTTATTTTGTGAACGAACCGAACGTGGTTTTTTTATGTTTCTTTTTTTTGTTCTTCTCTCGCTGCAAAAGTGGTCTGAGACTGTTTTTGTGATGTCTCTTTTTTTTTTTTTTTTTTTTTTTTTTTTTTTTTTTTTTTCTCCGTCTGGGGCCCAGAGTTTGCAAAGTGTAAAAATCCGGGGTAGAGTTGCTTTAGTGATAGGGTAATTTTTTTTTTCTATCAGTCATCTTTTGTGAGTTGGGCGAGGGAGATAACGGGTGAGTTCAAGAGAGAGAGAGAGACTCAACCGTGTGTAAAAGCGGGTGAGCTCACTTACACAGTATTTCATTTATATATACTATACTTAATTATATTCTTTTGGCTGAAATCCACGAGAACTAATCGGCCAAGACTTTTGCTTGCAGTTAATACCACCAACACTCAAAACCCCTGCCATTGAACGACACGCTCGCAGGACTTTGTTCCTCGCTCCTTTCGTTCCGCCTCTTTATTTTTTTTATTTTTTCTTTTTTTTTTCTTTTTTTTTTCTTCTTTTTTTTTTTTTTTTTTTTTTTTTTTTTTTTTTTTTTTTTTTCTTTTGCCTTTATCAACTCAACAACCACCGGTGAACATGAATGCAAACAAAAGTTTAGGAAACCCGAGAATCTCACACTGATCCGTCTCGCCCTCAAATCCTTCAGCACATCTTTAAAAGCTGGATACTCTACAAGTAATATCTTGTTAAAGCTGAGTACTAACATCTTGGGCGAGGCTAAATAATACTAAAAAAGAATACTTCAAATTCGGCAAAAGTATAGCCGACAAGTAATAAACACTGTATGACTACCGCACTGGGTTTCGCGTGAACGGAAGTTTTCTTTTCTTGGAAAACATGCTAGCGCTGTACTCCGTATCAAAGTAGGGTTAATGCCACGATCGAGTCAAAAGCAGAGAAAATGGAGGTGAGGACCAAGAACAATATAAACAAGTTGGAGACGGTCATTCTGGGCTGCCACCTTGATGGCGGAATAGCGTCACATATCAAGACTTGGCTCATGCCTTTGAGTCATATCAATATCAACCCAAGCATCGGCCGGCTCTCCCTCGTCGTCTAAATATTGCAAACTGCCAAACGAGCGTAGAAAATAATCTGGGGAAGCATCTTCAACTTGGGTACTTTTATCCGTTACCCCAGATTTCTATTTTCAATTTTCCTTTGTTTCTTTTTCAGCTTTCCCCAGATTTCACTATAGCCCCTTTTGATTTATACGTTGGCCTTTATTTTTCTTCTTTTTTATTTCTTATTTTTTCTTATTTTTTCTTTTTTTTTTCTTTTTTTTCTTTTCTTTTTTTTCTTTTTTTTCTTTTTTTTTCTTTTTTTTCTTTTTTTTTTTAAATAATAATAATCAAGGCCAGCCCATCAGACATCACATTTCTGATTGGGCAGCCAAACACACAACTCAAATACAAAATAAAGACGTTATATGATTGATGATCCACCGGTAGCTTCTTGTACTAAAGATCTACCCTGCTGCGTTTGCCCCTGGAACTGGAAACACAAAAAGCCAGGGCAGGACAAGCCACGCTCGATGCATCCCGAATACCGAAATATCTTTTTTTTGCTGCCAGGCATACTGCGTACAGAGTTTTGTCAAGTCAACCGTGCATCAGTGCTGCGGCGTTGTATTACTTTTGCGTTACTCTGAGAACGATCCGTCAGCGGACTTTGCATACTTTGTAAGTGTAAGAAGTAGTGGTAGTAGAAGTGCATAAAGTACGGAATAGAAGTGGTAGTAGGAGTAGACTGCTTCAAGCATCAGTCACAAGGTGTGCGCAACATCCAACTTTGTAAGCTATGCCTCTATTTGGACTGGACTGGACTGGACTGGCTCATGCAACCCTTTTTTCTCAAAATCAGAGTTGTAAGACAGACAGATAGACAGAAAAAGAAATACGGCGATCGTCGTAATTACACAAATCTAAAAGTCTGCTGCGAGCACGCACCTGGGTTGCACCGCTTAGTGCATAAATCCTCGACTGCCACGCCGGCGTCGAGCCTAAAAGGTTTACAGTATGCAGTACAAGAAATATCAACAATGTACAGAGTACTGCGCAGTAAAGGTGACAGAAACACTGGACCAAGAGACCCTTTGTCTACTACTCCGTACACACATTGGCGTTACAGCTCACAAATCTAACCGAGACGCTCGCTATCAGAATGGCCTGATCTCTTCAGGTTTGGGGCAACCAGCCGGGCAGCGGCGGCAACATTGGCTATTGGTCTATTTTGGCAGCGGCGGCAAAATTGGCCATCGCTTTGGGCTACTGAAAAGAGACATGAGCTGCGCTCAATATGTACATTTTGGGCCGGTTGGTATTTGCCTCACAGTTAGTCTCATGTCGTGTCTTGTCGTGCCGTGGAATGTACGGAGTACGTAGTATACGGAGTAGTATTGTATGTACGTAGTCCGTAGTACGTAGTATGTTGTGCAAACAACAAAGCTCATGATTGAACTATGCAGATGGCCCGACCGGAGTCTGTTGGTACACAGTACTCCGTAGTACCCCTTTATCAGTAGAAACCTCTGAATCAAAGATCACAAGTGACCTGCCAAGCCATCCCATCTATCTTTGACCTAGTCGTCAGCGAACCGGCGCAAAAAGAAAAATCATTCGATTACCCCAGATTTGCGCAGGACAAATGGAACTTGTTTTTTTTTTTTTGTTAGTTACTTCTGCAAAAATCTGGGGAAGAGAAACGAAAGGATAGGAAAAGACGGCCTAAAACAAGCTTTGGTGGAAAATGCGGAGAAGCAATATCAAGGACAGGGGTATGTATGTATGTATGTCTGTCTGTCTGTCTGCCTGCCTGCCTGTACTGTACTGTATTGTATTGTATTGTACTGTACTGTACTGTACTGTACGAAAGAAAGAAATGAATATGAGCTTGCGGCTTGATCTCACTCAACCTAACTGCATATGATAGGTCTGATTAATTGACTCTGATTCTCCAAAGATAACAAGATCGTTGTCCGACTTTGTCCGATGACCCGTCACCAGCCAAAAGAAACCGCCCCCGAGCTGAGCTGAGCTACTAGACTCAGACGGACGTGAGCGTGAGCATCGGACTGATTAATTAAGCGTCCCGTCCGTACGGCAAAAAAAAAAAAAAAAAAAAAAAAAAAGAAAAGGGCCAAGCCATAGCAAGAAGTCAAAGACAAATCTAGTGATCTTGGTCATGAATCCTTTGTTTCTCATGAGCCGCTGTACTATACTGTGTGTAAACGGTTGAGCAACAAGAGCCAGCCGCCCAACAACTGCATTTTGTGATGAGCCAGGCATGTAAGCCAGCCAGCATATAATATATTCTGTATTGATTTGATAGGCCGGTATCCTTTTGCAGCTGTGAATTCATTGCTGAACTAATGGAAACAAGAGCCTAGCCCCAAGGCCGGGTTACAGCCTTGTCTGGAATCTTTTCTTTTTGTTTGTTTTGCAGATGGGAAAAGTGAAATCGAAGCAATAGAGGAGATAACGGGATGGTCGTACAGTTGATTGATTACGCCAAGCCTGAACTAAGGACGATGCTGCTTTACCACGCGAAGGCTTTTGCGTATGACATGAACAGGCAAGTATTTTACAACTGAAAAGAAATGGGGGAGAAAAAAAAAAGGAAAAAAAGAAAAAGAAAAGAGGAAAAAGGAAAAATAAAAAAATAAAAAAAATAAAAAAATAAAAAAAAGGAAAAAAAAAAAAAGAAAAGAGGAAAAAGGAAAAAATAAAAAATAAAAAATAAAATAAAAAAGAAGAGAAGAAAAGAAAAGAAAAGAGAAAAAGAGAAAACCTTGTCGAGAAAACAACCGTGGCTGTCAATCCGGCCCCGCTGCTGGCGGATTCTCGTCAGTGTTACCAGAACAAGAACAGCTCGGCTCAACTCAAGCTAAAACCAGGCATAGGTACGTACGTACGTACCTGTGGCCCAGACATTGGCCTCGTGATCTCATTTCTTGCATCAGAGTCATTTATATATTCTAGACCCGGACTTGAGTGCAAACGTGTTTTTTTCTTTTTCTTTGGATGTTGAACCCCTTGGTTTTATTCTGAACAGGCAAACAAGCTCTTACTCCATATACGGAGTAAACCTGTATTACGACCCTCTCACAATCCAGTCAATTGCATTCCAGCCCAAGCACAATATACTACTACACCATAGCAAAACATACCCACGGCGTCGGGTTTTTCAGGCGCCCTAGAGCCCGCGACCGTAAAGGCAAAGGTCAGATTCTCAATTTCGTCCCGTAAAATAAGCGTCGCGTCTACGGTGGCAACTTCCCCGCAATATCGACGCCGCAAAGGAGGGCTCACGCTGCAACACTGGGCACACAAAGGGCACATGCAAATACTCCCGTACTGCGTACCAAGCATATGGAGTACTTAACAGGCCAAAGCCAATACTTGTACACAGGCGCGTGCCCGCTGTTAAAGCCCAAAGGTACCGGCTACCTGTTGTCCACACACTGGCCGGGAGGGCATTAGGGTACACAGGTACTTCGGTTACCCAGCACCCGGATACAGTGTAACAAAGTATGCACCGTGCGTTTAGCCGGATCGGTTTTCAACATGCTTGAATTCGATGTTGCAGAGTGGCAGGTGACTCTTTGCCATGCCCATTTTGGAACAAGTCTTGCATCATTGTCTAGCGATGAACAGCGCCCAACAAGTTTCGACCACGGGTTTGCTCTGAGCACGAATTACATCATAAAAGGCCCTTGTGGTTTTCCAGTATCGTCTTAACTTAAGTACATACTTACTTATGTACATACCCAAGTACTACTACTACTTACTACCTTTACTATTATTCTCTGGCTACCGACACTGAAGTTGAAGTTGATCCGCAGACTAGGGAAGGATTCGCCAAGACAACTGCACGATATTCCAGTTTGAGAAATCGAAAACCTTCTGAGAGAGAGAGAGAAAAAAAAAAAAAAAAAAAAAAAAAAAAAAAAAAAAAAAAAAAAAAAAAAAAAAAAAAAAAAAAGAAAAAGAATAGAGAAGACAGGAGTTTTAGGGAGGGAGCAACACGAACAATTTAACATGTTATTTTATTAATCTCAGAACGGGGCCCTGGCTTTTTAACTCTTGTCGTCCCCACTAAAACCCCAGGCTTCTGTTTTAGTCGTGCTTACTATATTATAAGTAGTACTACTGTACAAGTACAAGTTACCAGTGCATCTGGTTCGGCTAGGAAAAAGCTGGGTATTTCCCTGTCACAGGTCCTTTAAAGGTCTTTTTACAAGGTTGCTGGTTGGTTGGCGTGTAAGCTCTCTCTCTCTCTCTCTCTCTCTCTCTCCTCCCCTCCCCTCTCTCCCCCTTTGATAAAAGCGGCGATTTTATCCCGCTCGGGAACTAACAACTCGTCTTAAACTCGACTCGGAATCGAGACGTTGAAGTCCAAGTCCAGAATTTCATAATCATAAAAAAAGTTTAAAAGCATCACTTCTTCCCATCCCCGTGCCGTCTCGCTCCACTGCGCTCTTTCTCTTGTAGCGGTTCTCGCAACTTCCTTTATTTTGCTTCAATCTCACCGCCCTTTAGCTAGGAAGCAGGTGCAACTACAGAGTTTTCTTGTTTCCTGTGTCTCTACTTTATCTGCTTCTTTTCTTTCTTGCACTACATTTTGTCTCTTTCACTACTTACTCACGTCATCTCATCGCCTTGTATTTTCTGAGTTGGTCTGCCCTTTTTATATTTACTATTACGACATAGCCTTCCACCTTATCAGACCGCCAGCTTTCCGCCTCATTCTCATCATACACTGCCAGCTCTCTGGCCCTTTGTCTACATGCCTGGAATACTGCCAATGAAGGTCATTCAGGTAGGGACCGGCTCGCAGACCCGGATAGCACAAGCCTGTGACCGATGCCGGTCAAAAAAGATCCGCTGTGATGGTCTGCGGCCGTCCTGCTCGCAATGCATTTCCGCCAACTTCAACTGCTCGACCAGTGACAAGCTAAGCCGCCGCGCTTTTCCCCGTGGATATACAGAGTCGTTGGAGCAGCGCGTTCGTGTGCTGGAAACTGAAAACAGCAGCCTGAAGGATATCCTGGATGACAAGGACATGCGTCTGGAGTTTCTCTCAAAGTCCAAGATTCCCGCTCACCGCCCGCCACAGGCTACTCAGACTGCTGCTGCTGCCTCGCCGCCACAAGATACACAGTCTGCAAGCACTGTCCCTTCAAATTCTCCCGAAAATCCCGCCGCCCCAGATAGTGCCGCCGATGATACCTTTAGAACCCAGCCTGCCACCCTACAACTTGGCATGGAGAACTCGGACTCGTTCTATATGGGTCCGTCAAGCGGCAAATACTTCATCAGTGAGATCCCACAAGCCCCAGATATTTCTACCTCAGCTAACAGTTTCCTAGACCTATTCAAAGGCGTTCTTAGGGAAAAGGCCCGACAATGCCCCTCATTCGACTCTGAAGTCTTTCTCCACGTTCAGGGCTGTGCCCCTCTGCTCTCCGACACTGCTGCCTCACCAAAATCCTCCGCCAACACCGTCCCCCCGCGCATCTTCACCGACAAGTGCGTCAACGTCTTCTTCCAGGAATGGGCACCCATGTTTCCCGTGCTTCATAAGCCCGACTTCTTGCGCACATACGAGGACTACACAGTCGACCACGATAAAGTCAAGACCCCATACAAGGTTGCCCAGCTGCATCTGGTGTTTGCCATTGCCTCTCTGTCCAGCGACCAGCTGGATATTGAGCAGATTGCATCGTGCGAGGCGCATTGGCAGGCGGCCATTACGCCCATTCTCATGGACTTTACCGTCAACACACTGCGCTGTGTGCTGCTTGCCATGATTTACTGCATGGTTCGTGGCGATCACAAACGCTTGCAGTTTTACAGATCCATTGCTGTAAGCATCGCTATACATTTGGGGTTACATCACAAGCAGAGACACTTTTCCTTTGGTGCTCTCACTGCTGAGTCCCGGAAGAAGGTGTTTTGGTCTCTGTACACACTTGACAGGTATGCTTCTACTTGAATCTTCATCCTGCTCATGTCTCTAACATGATATAGCTTTTCTGCTGCCATTCTCGGTTTGCCCAGGCTCATCTCGGAGAGCCAGGTCAAGACTGAGCTCCCAATAGATGCCGACGATGAGTATATTACCGAATCTGGTGTCCAGCCAACCCTTCCCGGCGAGGCTACCCGGATATCAGCTGCCCTCGCTCTCTTCCGTCTCGCGCGCATCCTTTCCAAGATTCTCGATACGGCATACGAATCGGCCGGCTGCGACATTTCAGTCTCGGCTATGAACAAGCTTGATGCGGAGCTGTCCAATTGGGAGCAAAGCCTCCCGGCTCACCTAAAGCTCACGTTTACTCATGACAAGCCCTCCACCTCTATGACGGGTAGTCGGGCACCGCTTCTGGTAAGTCATCCATGACGCATAATAGGAGTCAATACTAACAAATACAGGCTCTCGCGTGTAATTACACCCGGATTCTGATTCACCGCCCTGCCATCGAGTCGCGGCCCAATACCCAAAACGCGGCTGGCCTGCTGACAATTGGCAAGTGCAGCAAGCGCATCATCCAGATCATTCAGCTTCTGGAGGAGCGCCGTCTTTCATTCGCAATTTGTATGAACAAGGCAGACACTCTGACACTGGCTGGCCTCACCGTCATCTACGAGGGTATTCGTCTGGGCTCGCGTACCAACACTTCGCTGCAGACCAATGTCACTCTGATCAACTACGTCGTGAGTAGCCTATTCCGGCTCAAGGCCCCTGGATGCCTGGACTTTAAGCAAGCCGCCGCGGCGTTTGTGCGTCTGGAAGACGGATCCGTGCTACGGATCCATGAGAACTACAGCCCAGCCACACACCGGCCCCGCTCGGAAAACGGCTCCATCACCGCAGGCCGTAAGGTCTCTCTAGAGGAATCACCAGCGGGTCCATCAGCCACTGCGCCGAGAGGACGCGGCAGCAAGATCACGACTAGCGAGCCAGATCTTGCCGTCAACAATGCCGATAAGCTACGGCGCATGACAATGCCAACGCTTGCACCGCGGCCATCGCTGCGCAACAGGCCCCCAATGGACGCGTTTGGCCGGCGGCCGACCTCCATCATTCCCAAGGCGCCGGGCGACGTGGGCTTTGATTTGTACTATCCGAATTCGATGCTGCAGGAGGAGAGCTCAAAGCGACTCCCACAGACTCAGGCGGTAGTGCCGCAGATGGTGCCGGTCAGCCAGGGCCAAGTGCACGCGATGCAAATGAAGCAGGAAGACACTCTGCAAGCCATGATGGCTCCGAGCATGGGCAACGGGGCCGTCGATCATGGGATGAACCATTTGTTTGACATGATCTACGGCAACACGGTGCCACTAATGGAAGACACGCCGTCGGGCCTGAGCACTGGCGGCACCAGCGACCAAATGGGGTCTTGCGAGTCGGACCGCATGTCGTCGCCGATGATTCCGGCGAGCGTGGACACGTGGAACTTTGCCGGGGCTGTCCCGTTGCAGGGCGGCGGCCCGCCGAGTCTGGCGATTAGCGATACGTCGCATAGCAGCGAAGAATTGTTCCGCAGCAGCAGCATTGACGCAGGCGCGGGGCCGTTGCGGGATGTGAGCAGGTCGCCCTCGCAGCAGCAGCAGCAGCAGCAACAGCAGCAACAGCAGCAGCAGAACAAAGACTTTGCTAGTGCAGGCATGGTGGATACGATTGCGGGTGGGGGTGATGAGTTTGGGTTGCAGTTTATACCGGAGAACTTTCAGACGTTTCTGTGAGGGGTGATGTGGTTATTTGTTCTGTTTTCCTGGGGCCGAAGTCTTTCCTGTTGAAAAAGATGGGCCATGAGTTTTTTCCTGTTGAGAAGGGGCGGTTTTCATGTTTATGCATTTCTATACTTGGGAGGGGGAGGTCCTTTGATTTTTGGCATATGGGCTGTTGCTCTATATGCAGCAGTAGACTATGTACTGACTGGTCAGTTTTGGAGGGTACCACAGACCCTGGCTGGCGATTGTTAGTGTAATTTATAAGATGATTATAGTGTACGTCTTTGAGCGTTGTGATAAATAAGGATGTAAGCCTGTAGGGTTAGCGTATATGCAGGGTTACATGAGTGGCGGCTCAATTAGATGACGCCAGTAGCGGATATGATCCTTTGACAGTAAAAAGACAGCGGTAAAACGCAACCATTTTCAGGCTATAATACTAGACCAAATATCTTACATGTGCATGAACAGGGCGAACTGAAGTAGGGATAAGACCAGAATAAAAGCACCAAATGCTGTCAGAGTTCAAGCAGCCAGTACAAGTATTACCAACCCAATAGTGGGTAGCAGTGCTTGAGTTCCGGGCGTTAATAGTTTTGTGATTTTTTTTTTGGGGGGGGGGG
>LKBB01000158.1:0-18340 GCA_001513885.1 Thielaviopsis musarum
CCCCCCCCAGGGATCTTCACCACCGCCTCCACAAACCTCATGTACGCCCAAATCCTCATGGCCCTCGCCGCCCTCTGGCACTCCGATTACGTCATCAAGACATGGCACACGTTCCTCGTGTTCCAGGCCCTCAACATCCTGACATCGGCCGTGGTCATGTACGGCAACCGCGCCATCCCCGCGCTCAACCGCTTCTCGCTCTTCTACCTGCAAATCGGGTGGATCGTAGTGCTCGTCACAGTGGTGGCGTGCGCGCCGTCATACCGGTCGGCCGACTTTGTGTTCCGCACGTGGATCAACAACACGGGCTGGGAGAACAATGTGATTTGCTTCATCACCGGCCTCGTCAACCCGCTGTACTCGCTAGGCGGCCTGGACGGCATCACGCACATCACCGAAGAAATGCCAAACCCGTCCCGCAACGCCCCTCTGGCCATTGCCATTACGCTGATAATTGCCTTTTTCACCGGCCTGACGTACCTGGTGGTGCTCATGTTTTCTATCCAGGATTTTGACGCGCTCAGCTCGACCAGCACAGGACTGCCGCTGACGGAGCTGTTTCACCAGGCCACGCAGTCGGTCGGCGGCGCCTTTGGCCTGACGTTTATCCTGTTTGTGGCGCTGGGACCGTGCATGGTGTCGTCGCAGCTGTCGACGAGCCGTGTAGTGTGGGCCTTTGCACGGGACAAGGCCCTGCCGTTTTCCGGCTACATGTCGCGCGTGTCCAAGAAGTACGAGATCCCCATAAATGCGCAGATTGTAGTGTCGTCGGTGGTGGCGCTGCTGGGCTGTCTGTATCTGGGCTCGTCGACGGCCTTTAACTCGCTGCTGGGTACGGCCGTGACCATTAACAACATTGCCTACATGTTCCCCATAGTCACCAACGTGCTTTCGGGCCGACGCAACATGCACAAGGGCGTGTTCCACATGGGCCGGCTGGGCATGTTTGTCAATCTTGTGACGATTGCGTGGCTGACCTTTGCCATTGTTTTCTTTTCGTTCCCGTATGTCAAGCCGGTTACGGCGCAGAACATGAACTACACGTGTGTGGTTATTGGCGGGTTGACGGTGCTGATATTTGGGTGGTGGGTTAAGGCGGGAGGTGTATATGCGGACAACATGAAGAAGGCAAAGGAGTAAAGTAGGTTGGGAGGGTTCAAGTCAAGATATATAGTTATTCAGTTATGCCAGAGTTAGGGTTAGGGCCAGTATTATATCCAGTTCATCAGATATAGGGTTATGGCCAGTATTATATTCAGTTCATCAGATATAGGGTTATGGCCATAGTCAAACCTCATGGTCATGTAAAGTAGCGGAAGCCCGCACACTTCTCCCCCCTCAGCTCCGACGTGTTCACATCCTGTGCCCGCAGCTCCACTCCCTGCTCGCGATTCCGTCTCCGGTTCTCGCCACGCATCCACAGCGACAGGCCGGAAATGCCGACAATGGCCACCACGTTACAGATACAACTGACAATCAGCGTCGGACTGTACTTGGGCGCGTACTCGACACGGAACGTGGCAGCCGACAGAATACCGGCAAAGTTGCCGAGCCCAATCAAGAAGCCGGTGGTGGCAGCACGGCTGTTCTCGTTGAGATTGTTGTTGTTATGCCACGTATGGAACAGACACGACGGAATGTACGACCCGGATGCCATCAGAAACATGGAAAAGTAGGCCACGCCCTTGTGCTGCAGCGTGTCAACCGTCAACAAGATAATCATGCCGACCAGCGACAGCACCAGCGCAAACACCATGTGAAAGCCGCGCTCCTTGAAGTGGTCCGATGACCGCGCCACCACCAACAACACCACAAAGCCGCAGGCATTAGGCGCAACCGTCCACAGATTGGTCTTGATGACGCTGTAGCCCAGGCGCTGCACAATCTGCGGCAAAAAGTTGGACGTGGTAGCGTAGGCTACGGGGTAGCAAAAGCCCGAGACACAGAGCACGCCAAACTTCCAGTCCTTCCACGTTGCGAAGCAGTCGGCCCAGCTAAAGTCCGTGCCGACGCTGCTTGACGCATCGCGGAGCATACGTGCATGCGCCGCCGCCTTTTCGGCTTCGGTCAGGAACCACGCCGACGCCGGGCTGGCCGGTAGCCAGAAGAAAGCTGCGGCGCCAACAACCACAGTCAACACGCCCTCGATAAGCATCAGCCACTGCCAGCCGTGCAGCGCCGTGTCCTGAATCTGGAACACACCGTACGAAATGCACCCGCTAAAGGCAGCAGCCAGCAGCGCCGAAGCAAAGAACACGGCAATACGGAAGCCCAGCTCGGTGCGTTGATAGAAGAGCGTAAAGTAAAACACCACGCCGGCAAAAAAGCCAGCCTCGCACGCCCCCAGCAGCAGGCGCAGCACAAGCATCCCGGCAAAATTAGTTGCTGCAATCTGCACCGTAGCCAGCGCGCCCCACGTGACCATCAGAGCGGGCAGTACAAGCCGGGCTGAGAAGCGCTTGGTCATGAGATTGAGCGGCAGATCTAAAAGGCCAAACGGGATGTAGAAGAGCAGAATGAGCAGAGAGTACTCGTTGCCCTTGAAGTTTAGGTCTTTTCCCATGCCGTCGGTCTGCGCGTTGCCGAGGTTGGAGCGGTCGACGGCGTTGAAAAAGTACATGACGGAGAGGAACGGCAGCAGATACAAGTCGAGTTTGCGCACTGAGATGTTAGGGATTACTTGGGATTTGGGGGGTGTGTGTGTGTGTGTGTGTGGATGAGCGAAGGGGGGACATACCGTAAGAACGCTCAGCGATGGGGTCGATGACGGTGCCTGTGCCGGGGGACACGGACACGGCGTCCGAGCTGTTTTTTTCAAGGTCAGCCATTCTGGATGATGAGTGAGAGGAGGCAGAAGTGAGAGAAGCCAGAAGTAAGAGAAGCCAGAATTCAGAGGAGGGCAGCCCATCCATTCCACTTCACTCACTTCCACCGCTATAAGCGATAACAGCGTTTCACTCTTTCTTTTCCATCCCGATTGCTACTGTAATTAATCCCATTAGTGCAACCTGCTTGTTAGTCCCAAAATGGAATGTATGGCCGAAATGCGCCCGGCCAATCAGGTGGTCGCGTTTGCCCACAATACTATTGAATACTATTGGAAAGAGAGGTTTTCCACTTTCATTCACTTTCATTCACTTTCATTCACTTTCATTCACTCTCATTCACTCTCATTCACTCTCATTCACTTGCATTCACTTTCATTCACTTTCATTCACTTTCATTCACTTTCATTCACTTTCACCCACTCTCACTCACTCTCACTCACTCACTCTCACTCACTCTCACTCACTCTCACTCACTCTCACTCACTCTCACTCACTCTCACTCACTCTCACTTTACAGAAACACTTACAATATCTCTTCTCCTCGGCTTCAAATATCTTGTTGCAATCTTATCTTTGTTATTTCTGATCCCTATGTCACATCCTTCCCCCGCCTCTTCCCGCCCACTCCTACCACTACAACACAACCCCCACATCCCTCCGGCCACCCCCACTCTTCTCGGCCCCACCACCCGCTCCCGCTCCTTTGGCGGCTGCTTCACATGCCGCGCCCGTAAAGTCAAATGTGACGAGACCCACCCGCTGTGCACACAATGCCGCCGCTCGGGACTGCAGTGCGCCGGCTACGAGGCCAAGATCCGCTTCATCATGTATGCGCCGAACGGGGCGGGTGCGCCAGTGGGCCATCAGCCGGGACATGACGGGGGGCACGGCCGGCGGATTTTGTACACAGGTGTGTTTCTGTTGGCTCTATAAAAAGGCTTAGGCTAACAGTAGTAGAAAACGAGCGGCAGCGCATGTCGGAGCAACTCAAGGCGGCAGTCAGTCCGTATGACTTGGAGCGGGTGCTGGCGGGGCTGGATCGATCTAGTACTTCCGAGCTTTGTCCGTTTTCTGTCATGAGAATGTCGGTCATGGAAGAGGTCATGGAAGAGGTCATGGAAGAGGTCATGGAAGAGGTCATGGAAGAGGTCATGGAAGAGGTCATGGAAGAAATAGAAGGGGAGATAAAGGGCGAAGCAAGAGAGACTCCCGCCCTGTCCACCACAGAATCCCTCCTAGCCGACCCCCACCCCGACTCCCTGCTCCCCTCTACCCTGCACACATCGCTCATGTCTCGGGCCAGCTTCAACTCGACACTCGGTTCATCAATTATCTGGCATTCGCACTTTTTGCTAGAGCACTACAAGTCACAGATGGGCAAGCTCTTTTCGCCACTACGTGCCCACAAGTCGCCGTGGAGCGTGCTTCATTTCCCGCGGGCGCTGTCGGCGCTGTCGGAGATTAGCGTGTTCCGGGAGCTGAATCATGCGCATACGTCGCTGTTTTATGCGGTGCTGGCAGTGAGCGCGTTTAACTGGGACAATATCAGCCGGCAGCAGACTGGAACTCACTCTCACTCTCGCTCTCACTCTCATCCTCACTCTCACCCCCACTCCCCAAACACCTACTGGCGCAACGTCGGCGAGGCCTTCCGCTTAGGTGCAAAACGCGAGCTCGAACTCGCCGGCGAAGTCGAGCTGGTCGGCGAGAAAAGCGCCAAGTACAAAGACATCCTAATGGCCATCCTAACCATGGTCACCATCTCGGTCGTCACCGGCCAGCAGGACGAAGCGCGCGCATTTCTGCTGAATGCCGAGCTCTTCATCTGCGTGCGCGGCGTAGTTAAGCGCCGCAAGTCGCGCAAGGTCAAGCTACTGCACTGCATCTACCTGTTTCTGCGCGTCGTCGAGGAGAGCACGTATGCATATCCGCTGGAGCGCACGCCGCAGGCCACGCTGTCGCAGCCGCTGGCCGCCATGCAGTTCCCGTCGCTGCGGACGAATTCGCTATGTGTTGGGCGTGATGTAGATGCGCAGTGCGGCAGCGGCGGTAACTTTGAGCATGGGCTGTTTGGCGATATCGGGGCGGGGCCGGCGGCAGGGCCGGATGCGGGGCTTTTTGTGGAGATTTACGGGATTCCGCATGAGCTGCTGTCGTTTATATCACGGACGACGTTTCTGGCAAATGAGATCCAGATCCGGCGCGAGGTACCAGACGAGGACATGACGTTTGATTTGGACGAGGAGTGTCGCGTGCTGGAGGAGGCGATATGCGGGTGGGGTGGGGGGTGGGGAGAGAAAGAAGAAAGGGGGGGAGAAGAGGGAAAAAGGGAGGGAGAGGAAGAAGAAAGGGGGAGAGAAGAGGGAAAAAGGGAGGGAGAGGAAGAAGAAAGGGGGAGAGAAGAGGGAAAAAGGGAGGGAGAGGAGGAAAGAGAGAAAGACCCCCTCTCGTCCTTTGTCAGCCAAAACATCATGCCACACCTCATCCGCGCCTTTCACTCCGCCGTCATCATTTTCTTCTACCGCCGCGTGCGCCACGTGCACCCACTCATACTACAGCCATGGGTGGAAAAGACCATCAGCGACCTCGAAGCGTTTGAGGAGAAGCAGCGCAGCTTTGCCCTGGTCAACTGCGGCGTAGTGTGGCCGGGATTTATTGCCGGGGCCGAAGCGCTGGACGAGCAGCTGCAGGCGCGCTTTTGGCGCAGGTTGTGTGATAGTGCAAGCGTTAGTGGCATGTGGAACTTTGGTAGGGCGGCGGCGGTGTTGCAGCGGTTCTGGCGGGCGCGGAGAGAGCGTGGCCAGATGTATACGTGGATGGAGTATGTGCGGGAGAACCAGACAAGTTTGGTGCTGAGCTAGGCAGTAGCAGTAGTAGCAGTAGCAGTAGTAGCAGTAGTAGCAGTAGTAGCAGTAGCAGTAGTAGCAGTAGTAGCAGTAGCAGTAGTATTATTCAGAAGCAGCATTCAGTTGAAGAATAGAGACTATCCCTTAAAACTCCCCCCCGTCAGCTCCTCCTCAACCTCGTACTCGTGCTGAAACTCACAGTACAAGCTCTCGGCACTCGACGTCATCTTGTACGTATACTGCGCCACATCCTCGCTAATATAACGTTTCTCGATGCCACTCGCCGCCGCCGCCTCCACCAGCAACTGAATGTGGCAGCTCTTTTCAAACAGCGTAAACAGATAGGCAGCTTCGTCGACCGTGCCGCCCACCGTCAACAGCCCGTGGTTCGCCAGCATCATAATCTTGCCCTCGTCGCCAAGCGCCGCCGCTAACCGCAGCCCCTCCTCCTCGTTGAAAACCACGCCGCCAAAGTCGCGGTACACGGCCTGGGCCTTGCCGTAAAAGATGCACGCGTCCTGGTTGAGCATCTCCAGCGGCCGGCCAAAAGCACTCCACGCTTTGCCGTACACGGTGTGTGCATGGCATGCCGCGTTGACGTCGGGCCGGGCTTTGTGCAGCGCGCTGTGGATCAGGAAGCCAGCAGCATTGGCAGGGCGGCTCAGGTTGCCGCCGATAGCCTTGCCGTCGTAGTTGACCAGAATCATGTCGGAGGCCTTGAGCAGAGCCCACGAACGGCCCAGCGGGTTCGTCCAAAAGGTGTGTGGGTTTTCGGGATCGCGCACGCTAATGTGGCCGGCGAGGCCTTCGTGGAAGCCCTTGCGCGCAAAGATGCGGAAGGCGCCGGCCATGTGTTCCAGAATGTGCTGGCGGTGGTCATGGAACGAGACGAATGAGGGGATGCCGGGGAGCGTTGCGCCTTGGGAGAGGGCCTGAAGGGGGGTGAGGTTGTCTTTGCCATGGGGGATGATGGTTTTGATGGGGGGCGAAGTGGCGGCGGCGGGAGGGGAGTTGTCTGAGGCAGCGTGGGGGGGCATTTTGTTTCTGGTTCTTTGATCTGTTTGGTTCTTTGATCTGTCTGGTTCTTTGTTTCTCTGTGTTCTGTCTGGTTCTTTGTGTTCTGTCTGGTTCTTTGTTTCTTGTTTCCCTGTGTTGTGTCTTTGTTGTTCCGTGTTCTGATCTTCTTAAGTAATACAAGTATAAGCAGTTGTGCTGTAACCTACCCCACTATATGTGTAACTAAAGGCGTAAGTAGCGGATATCATCGGCACTAA
This sequence comes from Thielaviopsis musarum, assembly GCA_001513885.1. Taxonomy (NCBI): domain Eukaryota; kingdom Fungi; phylum Ascomycota; class Sordariomycetes; order Microascales; family Ceratocystidaceae; genus Thielaviopsis; species Thielaviopsis musarum. The sequence continues at coordinate 6,949 of LKBB01000158.1, forward strand.
AAGGCTTAGCCGCAAACCACAAGGTCGGCCTTGCTTACCTAACTTGGATTTTGAAATCTTCCATTAACCCATGTAAACCAAACCCTTGCTTTCACCGCCTATTTTATTCTTAGCCATTACCATCACCGTCAACCATCATCATTAACCAATAATCATCAACCACTACACCAATCATGAAACTGATTTATTCCATCTCTAACCTTGTCTTTCCCAGCCTTGCGCTGGCTGCCGTACAGCAGCAGCCGCTGACCGGCCCGGTTTCTTTCTCCGACTCTTCAGCCTCTCTCCCGGCGCATTCTTCAGCCTCTCTCCAGGCGCATTCCCCAGCCGCGCCGCCCTACCGCACCGATCTGCTCGCGCTGCATAAATCGCTCGTGGCCACGTCGTCGACATCGCGCAACGAATCGGCTGTCGGCTATTTCCTACAGTCGTATCTTGAGTCGCACGGCTTCGCGACGCAGCTGCTCCCTTTGACTTCTTCATCCTCCCCCCCCTCTTCATCCTCCCCCCGCTTCAACCTCCTCGCCTGGCCCGCATCCGTCCCCAAATCCTCGGGCCGCGTCCTGCTCACCTCGCACATTGACGTGGTCCCTCCACACATCCCGTACTGGATCTCCGACCCGCCTTCGTCCGTGTCTCCACACACGCGCATCGGTGGCCGCGGCAGCGTTGATGCCAAAGGCAGCGTGGCCGCCCAAGTGATTGCCATGCGCGAGCTGCTCACGTCCAACGCCATCGACCCATCGGCTGTCGCGCTCTTGTACGTGGTCGGCGAAGAAATCAACGGTGACGGCATGGAAGCGTTTGGTGCGGCGCTAGCCTCGGGCGCCGTCGACATGACCGTGGATGCCGCCATTTTTGGCGAGCCAACTGAGGGCAAGCTCGCCTGCGGCCACAAGGGCGGGCTGTTTTGCAAGATGTATGCCCACGGCAAGGCCGCCCACTCGGGCTACCCGGAGCTGGGCAAATCGGCCAACGAGGCGCTGGTCGTCGCGCTGGCCAAGATTGTGGCGGCCGATCTCGGCAGCAGCGACAAGTACGGGCGCACCACGGTGAATATCGGGCGGCTGGACGGTGGCGTGGCGGCAAATGTCGTTCCGGCGGCGGCCATGGCGGATCTGGGCATTCGCGTAGCCATTGGGCCGACGGCCACGGGCGGCGAGGTGGTGCGGCAGCGCGTTCTGGACATAATGGCGGAGGTGGACGGCGAGTTGACGCTGGAGTGTCCGTCGGGGACTTACGGAGTGGTGGAGTGCGAGTGCTCCGTGCAGGGTGAGTTTGGTTTTGATTGTGCTTGTGCTTGTGCTTATAATGTAGAAGAATAAAAAATGCTAACTTCATAGGCTTCCAAACAACCATCGAAAGCTACGGTACCGACATCCCGCATCTGCGCCACAACCAGACAAACTATCTGTACGGCCCTGGATCGATTCTAGTGGCACACGGCGACCACGAGCAGCTAACGGTGGGTGACTTGGAGGCTGCTGTAGAGGGTTTCCAGAAGCTGGTGGTTCATGCTTTGGGGGCTTAGGCTTGGGCTTGGGCTCGGGCTCGGGCTCGGGCTCGGGCTCGGGCTTGGGCTTGGGCTTAGGCTGGCTTAGGCTGGCTTAGACCTACACATAATTTTAATATACTAATACTACAAACCAACCGCTCCGAAATCAAACTCGCCGTTCGCGCCCTTCTCCACCACTCCCCGCTCCGTCACAATCGCATCAATCAGCTCGTGCGGCGTGACATCAAAAGCCGGGTTCCACACGCCAATGCGCTGATCAGCCGTAGCCACGCGCGCCGTCTTGTCGGAAATCGAGCCGTCAGCCTCGACAACCGCGCCGCTAACCTGCGTCAGCTCCTCCTTCTTGCGCTCCTCAACGACAATCTGGTCGCCGTGCTGCGTGGCCATGTCGATGCTGGTGGTTGGCGCAGCCACGATAAACTTGATTCCGTGGTGGCGCGCCAGGATGGCCAGCTGGTACGTGCCAATCTTGTTGGCCGTGTCACCGTTGCGCACCACGCGGTCGGCGCCGACAACCACGGCCGCAATGTTCATGTCGGCCTTGCGGCGCTGGAACAGCGCAGCAGCCATGGAGTCGGTGATTAGTGTGCTGGGGATGTTTTCGTAGCTGAGCTCAAAGGCCGTCAGCCGGCTGCCCTGGTTGTAGGGGCGGGTCTCGGTGCAAAAGGCATGCTTGAGCTGGCCGGCGGCGTGAACCGACCGGATGATGCCGAGGGCTGTGCCGTGGCCGGCGGTTGCCAGGGCGCCGGTGTTGCAGTGGGTCAGCAGCGAGATGGGAGCGGTAGCCGAGGCGGCGTGGGCAGCGAGCCAGGCGGCGCCGTGGGTGCCAATGGACAGGTTTGTCTGGGCATCTTTGGCGAGGATGGCTTCGGCGGCGTCGATGAAGGCGGTGATGACGGCGGCGGCGGAGTCAGAGGCCGAGGGCTCGCGGATCTTTGCCTTGAGTAGCGTGATGGCGTTGGAGAGGTCGACGGCGGTGGGACGGCTTTGCTTGAGGTAGTCGAGGCGGGCGTCGATGTAGTCGATGGTGGCGGGAGGAGAGGAGGCGGCTGTAGGGGTGTTAGTGAATCAGTGAGTAGTGAGCAGTGAGTAGTGAGCAGTGAATGAAGTTAAGAGAGCAAGAGAGAAAAACCTACTGCACGCGCCGTTGTGAAGCTCAACAGCCAAACCCAAACTAGCCACAATTGCAATGGCCGGCGCGCCTCTTACGCGCATAGTGCGGATAGAGTCAAAAGCTTCTTCGGCGGTCTTGACGTCATCATGGTGGATTTCGTGCGGGAGACGCAGCTGGTCGAGAACTTGCAGGCGACCGCGGGAGTAGATGACGGATTCGAGGCAGGGCATTTTCTCTTATTTTCTTTTTGTTTGTAGTTTCTCCGTTTTGTTTCTAGTTTCTCTGTTTTCTTTCTAGTTTCTCTGTTTTCTTTCTAGTTTCTCTGTTTTCTTTCTAGTTTCTCTGTTTTCTTTCTAGTTTCTCTGTCTTGTATCAAGTTCTGTACTCGGAGCTGTAGACTATGGAGTTGAGAAGAATAAAATTTAGCACCCCGCTGCCAACCCTAACAACCCTAGGAAGATAAGATAAGCACCTCAACAAGCTCTAGTCAGCTCTCCTTAATGACATCACTTCTCTCTCTCTCTCTCTCTCTCTCTCTCTCTCTCTCTCTTTTTTTTCTGTCTCCTCTCACCCCCCCAATCATCGACAAAATGGTAAACCCATTTTCGACGTCCAAAGTGACTGGTACTTTTTTTTATTCTCTACAATGAATGACTGATGACTAAGAAATGATTGACTAATAACCGACCTAATTGACAGTCGAATACTTTGACCCCCACGATGTCTTCAAACTCGTCGAGCCAAATCTGCTGCCGCGCCTCCCCCTGCGCCATCTCAACTGGCAGTCGCATTCCGGCCCCATCCGGTCCATTGAAACGCTCCATATTGATCTCGTTCCGTTTGGCACTCCGACAGCCGATGTCGATGCCGCCGCGATATCGGCTATTGCGCCGCCTTCGATAACCGTCAGCTCTGTTCCGACTGTTGCCAGCGACGACGGCTTCCAGACCCAGAATGTCAGCGGCGGCAGCAGAGCATCATCGGCACCGCCCACGCCGTCGCCCACGCCGTCACCTACGCCGGGCGTTCCCGAAGACGACCGGCTGAGCCGCACATCACTTGGGCCGGCGCGGCGCCACCAGATCCCCGGGCTGCGGCGCACGCCATATCTCAAGCTACTGTTTGTGCGCTGCGACGACAACGACGCATACAAGGAAAGAGTGCGTGGCGAGATCCGCGAGTGGCTCAAGACTCACACGCCCAAAGACGCCGACAGCAAGCGAAAGCTGTCCAAGCAAGAAGGCCACGACGCCTTTGAATGGCTGATTGTACACGTGGTGCTGCCCAACACAGTAGCCGCCACGCAGCCACGGACCACGGCCAAGACGGGCGGCGACTCGGTGGCTGTTGAGAACAAGACCACGCTCAAGTGGCGCGGCGGCACCACGCTTCTGGAAAAGCTGCGGGCGGATTTCGGCGGCAGCAGCAGCAGCAGCAGCAGCAGTAGCATAAGCGGCAGCAGCATAAGCGGCGGCAGCGGCGGTAGCAAGACGGCACCGGACCGGCTGGCACAGCTACGCATCGGCGTCAACGACGTGCCGTACGATTTACTGCCGCGCGTGGTCCCGGCCGTGCCGTCGGGCTACGTCGAGACACGTGACGACGTCGATGCATCATGGGGCGACTTTGTGAGCAAACTCAAGAACCAGATTCTGCAGTCGTTTGACACACGCGTGCACTTTTACGAAGAAGATATCAAGGAAAAAGACGCACAGCGGGCCTTTGCCGGCTGGAACTTTTGCACGTTCTTCATTCTCAAGGAGGGCCTGGCACGCGGCTTTGAAAGCGTGGGGCTTGTCGAAGACGCGCTGGTTGGATACGACGAGCTGAGCGTGGGACTGGATGTGATTGTACAGGAACAGGCTGATAGCGGCACGCCAAGTCTGCTGCCGTGGACGCCGGAACTGCGCGAGCGGTCCGAAGCGGCACTGGCCAGCGAGCCGGACTCGGGAACTCTGGACGAAGAAGCCGTCGATCTACAGTCGGGCAGCAAGAAACACCGGGTCAAACGCGAGTACGACGACCTCCCCATCAGCGCATCCAAGAAGCCATACCGCGAGCTGATTCTTGCCAACAACGTGTCGCTATTTGACTTTCGCTGCTACATCTTTGCGCGCCAAGTGGCCCTGCTATCACGACTGGGCAATGCCTGGGCCACACGCGAGGAACTACTAGCCAAGCTGCACAGCCAACAAGACGCCATCCAGCCGGGCGTGGCGCCGCTGGTGATTTCCACCAACCACAAGGCCGACGACACGGAGAATCTGGCCCAGCTGGCCGAAGTGTGTCGCCGCACGCTGCAGTTTATCCCCGCCGTGTCGGCCATTATGCGTGCCGACCTGATTGCTGCATTTGCCCCGGCAGATGCCGAAGAGGCAAAGAGGTGGACGCCCGGCCCGCGGCTACTCGACATTACCGAGAATCTCGTGTCGGCCTTTGCCTTTGCCGTGGCTCAGCAGATGCTGGCGCAGACATCGACCGATGCGCTGCCGATTCCGCCGCCCAGCACGCCCAGCACGCCGACAGCCGAGGGCACCATGACGCTACCCGATGTTCCGCGGCGCCAGTCAACTCTGCTGGCCAACCGCTCCGGGCTCAGTCCCGGCACCAAGCCACCACCGCTCAGTCCGGGCTTGTTTCCCGGGCCAGCTGCCCAAGAAGCCCTGCAGGCACTGCAGATTCAGGCAGCCAAGCAACACAACAAGACGGGACTGGAAGACCTGGCGGCGCGACGGGCCGAGCTATACACGCTGTGCCGCAACGTGCTCGAGCAGCTGGGCAAGAAAAAGGGCTGGGAAAACGGCTGGGCGGCGGCGCCCATGGTTGGCACGCTCAACGGCGCATACGACGAGGCCGATCTAGAAGACGTCGATCTGGACGGGCCGACAATTCCGCGCACGCCGGCATCGCCGTATGCCGCCGAGCTAACATCGGCATCGGTCAACTCATCGCGGCTGCTCGCCGTGGCGCTCGACAGCGAGACCGGCTTCTACCGGCTCTACGAAATGCTCACCGATAAGTCGCTGCGCCACTACACCATGGCCGGCTACGACAGCGCAGTTCAGGCACTAATGGCCGACATGGCCATGCTCAAGATGTTTCTCGCCGACTTTGTCGCCGCTGCGCCGTATCTACAGCTCAGCACCGACTTTTACGGCGACCGCGGCTGGAGCCTCGTCGAGCTATCGCTGCTCGTACAATACAGTCGCTGTCTCCGGTCACTTGGCCGCAAGGACGACTTTGTGCGCGTCACGCTCAAGTTGCTGACCAAGGCGGCCATCTGTCGCTTCGACTCGCTGCGGCCGGGGAAAGCCACGCCGGCGGAAGCGTCGCCGCGGCGGCCGGAGCTAGCAGCTGTAGCAGGGCTTGTCGGCGAGCTACTGACGGTATCGCGCGGACTAACAACGCCGAAGCGGATTGCGCTGCTGGACTTTTTCTGCGGAGCGGAAATCGCGGGGCCGCTGGAATATGTCAATGGCAAGGACATGTTTGTGGTGCGGCTGGCGCTTAAGAGTTTGTTGCTGGAGGATTTCACGGTGGATTCGGGTACGTTGAGATTGTCGAGTACGGTTCCGGGTGTGCAGCGGACGATAGTGTTGCAGGCGGGGCGGGAGGCGGAGGCGGAGGGGGGGCAAAAGCTGAAGCCGGGGACGTCGGTGATGCGGTTTACGGGAGTGGTAAGTTTTTTTTTTCTCTCTCTCTCTCTCTCTCTTTCTCTCTCTCTCTCTCTCTCTCTCTCTCTCTCTCTCTCTCATCACATGTAACTCTCTCAGTACATGGACTCTCTCAGTACATGGACTCTCTCAGTACATGGACTCTCTTTCACTTGGCTAACCCCAGCTGACCATCAGACCCCCATCCTCGGTCACTACAAAGCAGACCACCTCGTCCTCAACGCTGCCAAAGTCCAGCTCATTTGGGATCTCGCCTCCCTCTCCCCCAACGAACCCGACGGCCTCTTCAAACATCCGTCCATTACGCTCTTCCAGCGCACCCAAGCCTTTGACGTCGACGCCGCCGCCGCCGCTCATACGCGCCTGCACACTAACAGCTCGGTCGACATCACCGTATCGACCGGGTGGAACACCGTAACCTCCTGCGAAATAGTTGTGCGCCCGGCCAGCGGCGGCCTGCGTCTGTTGACGGCCGAAGCCTCGGTGGTCTCTCCCGATGGCGTGGCCTTTGCCAAGAAGCCCGAGGCCGGTCACTTCCGCTTCACCGGGCTCGCCGCACACTCGACCATTGTGTTCCGCTTCCCGTTTAGTCTCGAGACCGACGGCGCCGGCGCCATTGCACTCCGGCTTGAGGCGTCGTACTCGACCGCCGACGGCACCTTTGCCTTTGCGCGCTCGCGCAGCATTCCCGTCGGCCTGGCCGTCGGCGTCAACGTGCAGGACGTGTTCAAGCACGACGCGCTCTTTTCGCGCTTCACCATCTCGTCGGCTACTACGAGCCCCATGCGGCTGTTTGCCACGGCTCTCGGCCCGTCCGACGGATACACGGCTACTGCCGGCACTGTGTCGTCCGAGGATGCTCCCGTGGTGATTTTCACCAAGCAGCCGTCCAGTGTGTTGTACCGCATTAAGCGCACCGCTGCTCCCCTCGGCGGGCCCAACAGCGCCACCATGACGCTGCGTTTGTCGTATGCGCTGGTGCACGACCAAGTGTCTTTGATGGTTCAACACGCCATCAAGGACGCCGTCAAAGACGCGCCCGCTCCGCTGCCCGAGTACGCCGTGGTCCTCGCCGAAATCGCGCTGGCCCACGCCCAGACAGTTCTGACGCCGTATGACCTGGAAAAGAACACGCTGCTCGACCACCTGCCCACCGGCTTCCTCAGCTCCGTCGACTGGCCCGCCCAGCTCGCACGTCTGGCCGGCATCCCGGCATCCAGCGCCGTGGCAGCCGACATTGCCGCCTTCATGGCCAAGTGGCAGGCCGCCACGCCGCGGCTACCCATGCGCTGTGCGGCCGCCGACGCCGCGCGCCGCAGCATCCAGATCCCCGTCGACGTGCCGCCGCTCAACATGCTAATCACGGCCGACATTTGCGTGGACACGGCCAGCGCTGCCCACGACATCCGTCTCTCCAAGGAATCGGCCGGCGGCGTGCCAACCGTGTGCGTCAACCAGATGCTCCCGGCACGGCTCCGTCTCAAGTGGACACGCGCATGGGCCGAGACACCGGCCACGCCCGCCGTTGCTTACTACGCCTACGACGTCACAGCGCCCAGCGACACATGGCTTGTAGGCGGGCGCAAGCGCGGCGTCATGAGCATTCCGGCCGGACAGGTCGAGGGCGAGCTGGACGACGTGCCGCTGATGCTTGTGCCGCTGCGCGAGGGGTGGATTGCGTATCCGGCCATAGACATTCGCGAGACGGGAGAAGGCGGTGGCGGTGGCGGTGGCGGCGGCGGCGGCGGAGGCGGCTTGGAGGTGGATTTGAAGAATCTTGGCGAGGTGCTGCGCGTGGTGAGTGATCGCGGAAAGGTCACGCTGAGTCTGGATGCGAGCGGGCCGGGCGGCGGGCCGTTGGTGTTGGAGAGCGAGCGCATTTTACAAGGGGTGGATGTTTAAATTATCACAATTCAGACAGTCACAGACTTGAGACATTCAGAGACAGGATTCAAAAGAATACTTTATAACGCCAACACGCAAGTCATAATCACACATTAGCCTCTACTACTACTACTAGTATATACTCATCGTAGATGTACACAACTGTACACACAGACTTTTTGTTTTGCTCCTCAAATGAGACAGGCTGTGGCTAAAGGCATACTCATATGTAGTAATGGGTATATTCATCCAACTATTCACTCTCTCCCCCATTCTTCACTACTTCACGCGCATAAAACTCTACCAACATGGTCGCATACGCCTCCAAGTCCTCGGCCGGGATAAACAGCCGAAAGTCGTTCAACAGCAAAAACTGCAGTTCCAAGTGATTCAGCTCCGGCAGCGGCAGACCTCCGACCTAGACACAAATGGTTAGCTCAGTTCACTTTTCTTTTTGTCTTAATTCTCTTGTCGACTCAGTTCTCTTGTCGTCTCAGTTCTCTGCGACTCAGTTCTCTTGTCGCCTCAGTTCTCTGCGACTCAGTTCTCTGCGACTCAGTTCTCTTGTCGCCTCAGTTCTCTGCGACTCACCTTGGCATAGCGCGAGTTGGTGTAGAAAATGTCCGAGAAAAACTTGCTCGCACACGTCACTCCCGAAATAATCAGTCGGTGAATGTTGTAGCTGTCTACCACAAAATACGTCGCCCCCGTGCCCGCGCCCAAAAGAGCCGGCGAATTACGCATCGACATGCGCGCCCCCGCTCCGGGTGTTGCCGGCGCCGATGCCGAAGCTGGTGGCTGGTCTTCGTCTTGGCTCGCCCCGTCGTCAATAATACTGTCGTTGTCGTTTCCATCTTCGTCTTCTTCTTCATCGCTGCTGCTATCGCTGTCTTGGTCTTGCATCTCCACGTCTGATGGCGCCTCGTGCGATTGTTGCGACTGTTGTTTTTGCTGCTGCTCTGCCTTACCAACCAGCCGCTGCTCTGCCTTACTGACTAGCTGCTGCTGCTCCTCTGCATTCATCACGTCCAGATTCACGCTCTCCGTCATCCGGTCAAAATACACCAACAGACTCAAAAACACCTCGTATATTGTCGGGCAGTAGCGGTGCACACGCGACAGGTAGCTGTGAATGGTAATAGCCGGGATATTCCGCCCGTGAAACGCCAGTACCGACGTGCTCGTGGTATTTGTGCTGCTCGACGCCTCGGAATAGTGCACGTTGCGCTGCATCGTCGAGTGGTGTTGGTCGTTGGTCAGCGTGATTTTAGTCAGCAGCGCTGCCACCATCTCAATCACGTCCTCGATCGGCATCGCGCTAATATCGTAGCGCACCTGCGCCGGCTCATCCGTTGGAGTCCCCGTGAGTCTGCCGGCCCGGACGAGGCCGCGGAGGTGCGACAAGTCTTTAATGCGGACGGTTTCGTGTTGTGGCGGCGACAGCGACCCAGACGCTGAGGCGGACGGCGATGTCGAGTCGTCATAAACGGGTGAAGCGGGAGACGGCTCGGTGGCGGGGCCATGGGTTACTATCAAAGCCGCCGCATCGGCCGAATCTGAGGAAGAGTGCATGTGTTGCGTAGTAGACTTGATAGGGGGGTTTTGCGTAGGGACAATTGGGTTTTGCGTAGAGACAGTCGAGTCTTGTTTAGAGGTAGTCGGTTCTTTCTTAAAAGTAGTAGAGTCTTGCTTAAAAGTAGTAGAGTCTTGCTTAAAAGTAGTAGAGTCTTGCTTAGGAGTCGGCTGCCCTTTAAACTGGCCCGCACCAACGGGAGAATCAGAGCCAGAAGCCATGCAAATATCCTTGCCCTTGGTCTTCCGCTCACGCGCATACTCTTCTTGTTCCGTCTCTGCCTCCTTGTGCTTCTCCGCACGGGGAAAAGCCCGCGGCTGAGGCGACGGACTCCGCAGCACTCGGACGTCGCAGCAGGCGGCAGTGTCTGTAGCCGAGCCAACCGTTGACCCCGCGTGCGAACTCGCAGCAGAAGCCGGCGCCGACGACGGAGCCGAAAACACCGAGTCGCTGACCGATGTGGACAGCGGCAGGGATGACGAGGCTGACCAGGCAGACTGCGGTGACACGAGCGACGACGACGAGAACGAGGCTGCGAGACTAGCTGTGGCCGTTTCGGAGCGGTCGGGTGAGGTCGAGTAGGTGGCTGAGTTGGTTTTGGTGGCCTTGACGGTGGCAGCAGAGGCGGAGCTAATGGCCGAGATGATGGATGGGCGGGCAGTGCGGGCGGAAGCCAAGGTGGAGGTTGAATCGGTGGGAGAGGGCCAGCGGGGCGAGGCGGAGGCAGTGACGGAGGCGGTGACGGAGGCGGTGACGGAGGCGGTGACGGAGGCGGTGACGGAGGCGGTGACGGAGACGGAAGCGGGGCCGGCGGAAATAGCGGACGGCAGTGGGCGATTGTTTAAAAGTGATAGCGGCTGCAACTGCGACTTTAATTGGTCGGGATTATTATTACGAGGAAGCGTATGCGAGGTTGAATTTAAGGTCGAGGTTGAATTCAAGGTCGAGGTCGAGTGTGTATGCGTGTTCGTGTGTGTATGAGAGTGCGAGTGAGAATGCGAATGAGGGTGAGGATGATTTGAATGGGCAATCATGGCATGCGGTGGCGGGCAAGACCAAACAATGAATCGAGTAGTACTAGTAAGTAGTCGGGTAGCGTGGCGATTGAACTGAACTGAAGTAAATTGAATTGATGTGGATGGTGGGTTGGTGATGATTTTGTTGGTGGTTGGCTGATTATTGGCACAAGACAAGACAGGACAAACAAACAAACAAATAAGAAAGGATAACCGAAATAGCAGTGCAATGATTTGTTGGCGGTGCGTCAAGTCAGTCAGTCAGCTCAGTAATGTAATCCTTGGACAGCAGCGAAAACTGGCGGAGCCGGGGGAAATTGGCGGGGTTAAGGCTCTGTCTGTAGTGTGTGTACTGCTGTAGTGTGCTGTAAGGCTCTGCCTGTAGTGTCTGTACTGCTGTAGTGTGCTGTAAGGCTCTGTCTGTGTGTCTGTACTGCTGTAGTGTGCTGTAAGGCTCTGCCTGTAGTGTCTGTACTGCTGTAGTATACTGTAGTTCTGTTCTGTTTTTTCTTCAGCCCCGTCAACTACTATGTAGATCAAGCTTTACAAAGAAAAGAAAAAAAAATAAATGATGATTCTAGTCAGGCCACCAAAAAAAAAAAAAAAAAAAAAAAA